>NLAW01001463.1:0-36721 GCA_002370915.1 Metschnikowia lochheadii | reverse complement strand
GTTATATAAACCACTGCGGTTCCTCTCTCGAGGAACCATCAACGAATATAAGAGTTTAAGACAACAAACGTTATAAAGAACGTAACACTTTTAATTATGATATCTTTCTTAATATAATGGAGTTGAATTCTGTTTGAATCAAGGTCAGCTGCAAAATTAATAGTACTACCAAAGTTTCTAGAGCTTAACAAAAGTACCGGGTAGCTCATTATGTTTAAAGTAAAGCTTCTAGATACCTTTAGGTTTCAGAACCATTTTCACTAATTCCACTTCCAATCCTTACATAATTATGCCACATTGTAAACAGATTTAAGTCTATGGCGGTTAATGCCACTTGAAAGAATGGTTTCTATCTTAATTATATGAATTTATTCGAGTAGAAATGTTGTAACTCTTGAATCAAGCTGATTCGTAATGGAGAATAAAAGAATATTAGAATCATTTATTTGAACCATTAGCACCAAACGCAGTTTGGATCCATCATTAGTTTGAGCAGGGGGGTTGCCTTCATCATTACAATTATTACGAGTTACAGATCTAAACTTAGAGTATGTCATATGTTGCCTACATTACTCATATTGAGTATTAAGATCACTATGAAAATAGTTTTTGATTAGATTTCGTATTTCCCTACTATCAAAGCTAATTTTGATTAAGGTTGATAGCTAGATGAGATTTATGGGAAGCTAATGTTGTTACATTATTTACTAGGTAATCACGTTCGACAATAAAAGGCTATTTTTTTTCAATGATCCAAGCTTAAAGGGTGCTATTTCATGATGCCATGCATGCTGGCATGCTCTCACCCCGTTTTCGAATACAATAGGTCACTTCAAAACACAATGGGTTTGGGAGAAAAAATATTTCCTATGATCCCTACAAAGCAAGGATTTACCTCTGGAAATATTAGTCATATTAGCTAACATGAATATATCTTACTTGATTCTGACTTTGATGGCCGTCACTGCTACGGCATATGCTACCCTGAACTTTTATGCAACTATCAATGGTAGGCAGACCACAATTAATAGCTTCGCTTATCATGAATGTGATTACCTAGTCATTGGATGGCCCCCAAATCATAGGGCACCCAAGTTTACTTTGGAAAAGGGAGTTCTTTCCATTGGAGAGGGTGAACATAAAAAAGTATTTGGTTTTGCCAAGGATGGATTATTGGGCTTTGGTAAAGTTCAAACAATGGATACGGTTCACATCCAGTTGGACGATCAAGCAAAGATTTTGAATCTTCGTCCTTACTTTTGCCAGTGGGCCCACAGCAGAAAGTTTAGCGGCGTTTTGAGGAAGACCAATTCTTCTTCCAGACGTGTAAAGTGCTTCCCAGTGGATCTCTACTTTCAATGTAATAACAACGAGGAATGTAAATCTGCCTATCATGACAGACATAAGAGAGAGATGAGAAATGGGCCAGAAGGAGAAGTTGAAGAACAAATGGTGATATTGAAAAGTACTAGCCCTGAGGATCAGAATGTCCATATCGATCCCTCCACAATTGAATTGCTGCGACGTACCGTTGCTAATAGAAAGGTTAAGGGTCGCATAAGGAGAGTTGGAGAGTCGGTTTTGTTCTGATCTTAAGCTTACTTGGATGATAAAGGAAGTTAAGGATCCTAAAGAGAACACCTCATGTTGTAGTTTAATAATGGATCACTGATTATTCAAGTAGAATACCAGAGTAAAAGCCGTAGGTCATGACCCTCGTTTGTTTTGAAAGTATCTCCTTTGGTAAATACAATATAATTTCCTTTCTTGTGATCAATCATTTTTAAATCTTTTATCGTTTTCAGAGTTTTCACTTATGTCTGGTTTAATTTTAAGAGAACTGTAGTCACTTACAGAAGCCGTAACTTGTCTCTTCAGCTTTGTTAAATCTTTCTCGAGCTCATCTTACAAGGTTTTGAACGCACCTTTTTTTTGTGACCATCTATTTCATGAATTCAAAGAATTGATTTTATAACTAGTTTCGACGAATGCACTGCAAATAAACATTCAATGGGAAAGACCTTCATTATAAGATTCGCGGCTATCATTGATTATCCCACAGCTCAAGACTATTCCATTACTCTTTAGACGACGTCAAAGGATTGAAAAATGTCTGACTGGGAAGTGTATTAAGGATACAAAAAAACAGATAATGTATGTTTCTCCATAATTGGAGATCGAAATTCGGTGATTAAAGCAAAAAACTGCAAACCGAGGACTAAAGCAACAATGCTGCAAAGCCAAGAACAAATGCCCCCACAGCATTCCTGCCTCCGCCATTGATATATGGGGTAATGCTGGAGACGGTATTGGTGCGCGTGAGAGTCTGTGTGACATCTTTCTCGGTGTCACTGTTAGATTTTGGCTTGGGGACATTGTAAGTTTGGTTTGACTTGTGACCCATTTCCTCATCTAACTCTAATGGCTCAATTGGTTTAGCAGCTTTGGGTGCATTGCTTGGTTTAGCCAAATTAAATTCATCATTCGGTTCAGCCTCATCGAACGCCTCATTCACTATGGTGTCCTCGCCAAGTGGTGCGAGTTCAGGGAATAACTTGGAAGTACCTTTAGGTTTGTATCCTGCATTGGGAGTTTCAACAGGACGGGTATGATGTTCTACTGGTTTGGAAGAGTCGGCAGGACCGTCATGGGTTTCAGTCTTGGGAGTCTCGGCACTTTCAGAGACTTCTACCGTGGTGGTCTCGGGAATAATGCAAACCCCAGTAACTGTCAAGGTAGTAGCAGTACTGATAGTAACTGTAGATGGGACACACACATCCTTACAGTTGGTAATGGTCATTATAGTCTCTTGCGGACAATAAACGGTGTAGTCGGTGTAGGTTTTCCACACTGTAATCTCGGAAGCCTCGCATTCGTTGCAGACAGTAGCAGTCGTGGTGGTCTCTTTTGTTATAGTGGCGTTTTCTTTCAAGGATTGGACTGCCTCATTACTAGTCAAAGAATAAGACGCTTCGATGCTGTCAGTAGCCATACTCTCCACACCCATGTACGAAGCAGATGGTCTACGGCCGGAAGATCTGGAAACCCCTGGCATCTTCGTAGCTGACGACTCGGGTACGTAATACGTAGAAGCAGGGGATGCGGTCGCACTGGCATCAACAAATGCCAGATTAGAGTGAGCGGCATGTCTTGAATAAGAAGCAACATTTGAATGAGATGCAAAATTGGAATGAGAAACAATTCTTGACTCAGAGTAAACCTTTGAGAGAGAAGCAATTCTTGAATCAGAATAATCATATGAATGAGAGTCAACCTTTGGATGAGAGGCGATAGTAGACTTAGCAGGAGCCATGTAGCTCTGGACCTTGGAAACACTCTTAGACATAAATGAAGACTTCAGTTGGACTTGTTCCTCGTCCTTTTTGTGGTAAGGTAAGAGGAAAATCTCTACCTTAAAACAAGACTTATTCACAATCTTGTGCGTAATCAAGTGCAAGTTGGTGTTGGAAACCCTGCACGAATAGAATTGCATATTTGTAAGCTTCATGTCCTTATCGAACTTTAACGCGGCCTTATTTGTAAGCTTACCAAAAGCAACTACTTTATTGTGGAAACCCAAGGATCCTGGGGTGGAAGAATCTGTAGTGGAAACCTTGTTGCCATTTTTAATGAAGTGGATGGGTTCGGCTGACATGTTACCATAAAGCAACCCACTAAAACCGCCCATGTCCAATCCAGAAAGGGGTTCCATGGACATTCCAAATTTAGCATAGGCAGCCAACAGGTTAGAGGCTGCACACGCAGTGGCCGCAATGAGGGCAAAAACCAAGGAACTGATATTCATGCTTATTCCAGGAACTTCCAAAGACACAATTCACTGCCTTTATAGACAAAAATTATTTCTGAAGCATTCCCGTTAAACCAACTCTCGGCAAATCAATTGCGTCAAACTTCCGTCAAATTAAGTTCCGGCAAACCGATCACTCAAGGTTTCGCATCGTTTCCAGAACAATAGCTAAACAAAGACCAATTCGGGAGAATATCTATTCTTTCAAGAACGATAGGACCCAGAGCCGCTCAAACGCAACGTTTAGTTAGTGGAAAATTACTCGAGATTCCGGACGGCCGGTCAAAGCATCTGACTCGGGGCATCCATTTGCTCTTTAATCGGTTTGTTTATTTGAAAAAATAGTGTTCTTCTCGTGAATTTAGCACAAGTCTGGACAGAACAGGTGGTAGAGCACTCGGAAGTAAGCTTTCGGCTGTGTCATTAGGAAATATGGTCAACAATGTTATCGATTGTGGTGAAAACACGTCTCAGTATGATAAGTAAACAATGCAGAATATTAGGATCTGAATGAAATCATTCTGATGTTGTCTATTTCTAGAAGTGAATTTTGCTGCTTATTTTTCAGAAGACATATTCATGGATTTCTTGGTGTTGCGTCTGCTTGGCCATCACATAAGTAGGAGAGTTCTCTAAACTGAGTGCGCGTGTTGGCATCTGGGGGGTGCGCTGGCTGCTAACGCGTAGATCTCGCCGTCACGTGTCGCGTCGCGCCCCTGAAGAAAAACTCGATACACGACAGTCCGTGTATTTCATAGTACCACCAAATGTGCCAATTACATACGAGAGAGTCATACGAAGTCTATAAGGTAAATAAATACCATTTTAGAGGCTAACAAATTAAACATTACGTATCTTGAACTTATTTACAGATGCCCAGTATGATATAAGATCAGATCTTATAGTTCTCTGAAGGTGTACCATCTACCTGTGAATAGGTGAATAGGTGAATAGGGCCTATTATATTACGTCAAATGGGAATACCATTTGAACTTTCAATGAGCCGTAACCGGCTTTGTGCCTTGGCAAAACTGGAATAGATGTCAAGCAAAGATTTCCAAACTCAGTTTCTTAAGCTACGACAAAGCCTTTAGAAATCGTAGTATACAACCAGCAGTAACACGTTTGAAATCTAGCATCTCATAGATTGGTGATTTTTGTCAGCAACATAGACTTTTTTATGGATGTATCGCCGATTTTTTAAATAATGATTACTTTCTGGGATCTACCAAAATTAAGGTTTTCAGCTTTCCCTTTGAGTATGCTCGGTTGCAATATTTTGGTGGCCACGTTCCCCTACACCGTCAAAACTTACAATAAGATTATACTATTTATGTGCTCGTCTAATAGGACTGAAACTTTTTATTCATTGTTGCATTTCTAATACCACTCGGAAGAGCCTTCCCAGAGTAGCTTCGTACTAATATAGTGACCGTCGTAAGTATTTTCAATGGAAATATCATAATCTCGTCAACATGGGCGTTTTAAACAATTGAGTCCAGCTCAAAATTCTTTCAAAAAGAGGAATACCTCAACATTTAACTTGACGATACTTCGTCGCGTAATATACAATATTCTATTACACGACTCAGATACCGTAACATCGGTCTTTGTCAAATTCTATAAAAGAAAGAGAGCTTGCTTCCTCCTCATATTTTACTATCAACCCTTCAGTCTCACTTATCACTCATCATGAAACGCTCTCTCTCTTCATTGTCGCTCTTATTCCTGCTGCTTGTTAGATTCTTGTTATAACGTTAAGTACTAAGTTATCTTTATTCGTTGATGATTCCTCAAGTGAGGAATCTGAGTTATTTATATAACTTTTCAAGAGTAAAGATCGCTGCGGAACAACTCCTTAGCGATCATTTTCGTACTCACCGCAGTTCATCCTAGTACTCCATACAATGAGGCGGAGTAGTCAGCTGAATAGAAGGCTGAGTAAAAGGCTGAGTAACAATAGCCATTGTATCATGCAGAGAGGTTTCATAATATCCCCATAGGTAGATCCCTACCTATGGTGGGTCTGACACTGCTTATGCTACACCTGACCCGGAGCTTTCTGATTTATACAAGTCCTTTACGAATCTTTTCAAAAAATTGGGACATAAGGAACTGAACGAAACTACTTCATGGAGATATTGAAAAGTTTAGTCTGACTTGGGAGTCTGGCCTGGTAAAGGGTATGTTTGGATATTGATGGTTCCGTCAAATCTAATAATCAAAGAGATAGAAAGAGGTTAGATTCCCTTTGTTCAGGAAGAGCCATAACTGAATGAGCAAAGGCATGTGGTGTGCCGGGTAATCTGGAGATAGAATCCTTGTGCAATCAATCTTTGAATACCCTAATTTCGCCCCAAGTTCTTCTCTGCTTTTCGTTATGCTTCTATTGATCGCAATACAGAACTAACATAGTAAATGTTTTGGTGTAGTTCAAGCTTGTAGATCAGATAATTGCTCTCACATAATTATTATGTTGGAACATGAGGAATCAGTTTATCTCTCTTAGGGTTGAAAGTGAACAATGAATGATCATTTACAGAAAAGGAAGGCGCACTCTCATATAAATCCGCAAATGTGCTACACTCACTTCTTGAGGCTATACTTACCTTACTTTTCTATATGATAGGAAGATTTAGCTCTCATGTAAGTCTTGTGTAATCTCTTATTCTTACTATATGTTCCATTCTCCTTTTTTTTTTCCTAATTTGATCTAGGACTGCTCTCAGCATCCGGATCGCATGTTTGTCCCATTTAGCTATTATTTAGTTTTAAGATGAAACTCTGGTCCATCTCCTAGTGTTAGTTAACTAATCAGAATATTGTCTGAGGGGAACATACCAAGATGGTCTCTATTCCCAGACCCATCAGAAACATCCAGACCCCTAGAAACAATTCAAATGTAACTCCTCAAGTGTTTTTCCATCTTGATGAGACTATCAACTTTATGAATCACAGTCAATATATTACACTGGACTGTACTCCTTGGTTATTGAAAGGTCAAACTGATGTACCTAACACCAAGGTAAAAAGGAGTTAAGTAATCTACAACATATAGTACTACTATACACTACTTGTTAGATCCGCTATGGAAGGGCACTACCCATAGATCTAACAATGGTGATTCCATAACGCTATCCCCTCAGTCACAATGGTACAACGCACCAAGTCTGAATGTGATAAACCCGAAGTACCAAGTCAAAATATAAAGAGTTTTACCTCAAGCACTTAGTAAGGATCGGTTGACTAGGTGACCAGGTCAGTACTTAGTGGTGTTAGGAAACTTCAGAAGCAACAAGTTAGCAACCATTCCGTCTTATCAGATCTACGTGACGAAAATCAATCTGTGGCCAGCCATGACGTACGCTCTGGGTTAGATCAATAAGCTGGCATGCTCGAGAGTCTAAGTTCTGCAATCGAACTAGGAACGGACCCAAGACATGCTCAATCGTGAATTCCAGTAAGGTTTGAAATCTACCAACCGTCGAATAGAGTCCGACTCGGAGAACCCTATATCAACTACCTAAGTATCTTGACTTCCCTCGTTTTGAGATATCATCAACGAATATAGTATTATTTAGGCATAATTGTCTCAAAGCACTATATACCACACTACACTACCACACTACTATAATAAAGCCAGACTCATGAGGGATTACAGTAGATCAGAGTACAGCTACCTAGAGTTTAAAGTCCAATTATGTGGTACAATAGTGCCTGTCTAATACAGTATAGTAGTAAAGACTAATATATAGTATGATAATCTTACGAATTGTGATCAGGATTAAGTAAATTAATTAAAAAGGACAAAGAATTCAGAACCAATGAACTTCTTTTTTTTTTTGAGTTCGTTGTATTGGTATTGTCAGAAAGAAGAGCTCGCATTTTCTTCATGAGTAGTGCGGTACTGATATCTGTTGGAACGAAGAATCTGTACATCAGAGATATACTACATGTTCCGTGTTACCACGAGTAATCTGGATAGATTATACAGTGAATGATTGATAATATGCAGAAATAGTCTAATAGTGGTGATCGAACCCCCCCCTTTAAGATCTGATGCATAATAAGACGCACAACCAGGACAAGTTCCATACGTCTAAGATCTTGCACAAACTTTAAGAATTGCTTTTTGGTTTCAATACTTCAAGAACTATTTTGATGATAGTTCCGAAATTTATGATTTTAAGGAGGCCGCTACATACCACTATTAACCAAAGACGAAAATGCCTAAACTAACTCAGCTGGTTACTTGGGATCCACGCTTGACAATTAAATCTTATTCTTTGTTCTTATTAATAGTGATGCTTATGAAATCGGGCTGTACTTGATCCGTGCAGCATGCGATAAGCAGGACCAAGGTTCCGTGCATCCATAAGATTTCATTTCGAAAAAGAGAATAAGGTTTTGTGAAGGATGTTGATAGGCAAATTGATAAAGTAATTTGATGAAACATTTTGATAAAGTAATCTAATGAAGTGAAAACAAAAACAGATAAAGAAATATATTCAAGCATAATTTGAAGATTTAAATCTTTTATACTCGCGTCCCACTTTCTTGAAGTGACATCATCAGTATAAAATGGTGGTGTTTCAAGACATTCCCATATCACGAGCCCGAAACCATGTACCAGGTCATGCTTTTTGTTTTCTCTGTTTTCTTTTTCTAAAGCTTAGGATCCCTCTTTTCTGAAATGGGCATTGCAGTCTATAAAAGAGAAACTATCCTCCAGATTCATCAAGCATTATAATCATTAATTATCACACTAAAAACCATGAAAGCATATCTCTTACTTCTGGTCTTTTTCTTTATCTTCACTGTTAGGGCTGATAATAGGATCTTCCACGCAAACGTTGATGGTAAATTGGAACCCCTTAGCAGTGTGCTTTTCCGCAATGTCAATTTCCTTGCCCTTCTTCATGAAAATATTCCACCCGTTCCTACATTTCACTTGAAGAATGGAGTTGCTACTACAGAAAACAGAAAAACAAAAAAAAGTGTTTGGTATTGCCAAAGGTCATGTAATGTTTGGTAAAGGGGAGAAAGTAAAGCCTTTAAAAGTGAAATTGAATAAAGACTCAAAGATCAAGAATATTGAGCCTTACTTATGTACGGGCCCTGACGAAAACTTCCGAGGCCTTGCAATGACTAAGCCACCAAATGTACTGTTCGTCTCATGTTCTCCAACAGAAATCTACCTTCTTCCTCCTCCTGAACCGGAGGATTCTTAACCTAAAACTTTAGCGAGTGCTGCTAGAGATTGTTTGGCCTCTGTTTTGGAGCTGAAAAGCTCTATCCTTTTCATTTTTGGCAGTTTTTTCCCAACTGTACAAGTCTCTTTTATTTCGTTGCCACTTGGTAACTGTGTCAAAGTATTGATGTCTTTCAATGCTTGCCCAAAAACTACTCCATTGGAGGTGACTTAAGCTCTGCTTGATAAAAAACCACACCAATATATTCCCGTTTATTAAAACGTACCATCGCTGATTTTCTGGTTTGTTTTAGATCCCTTTTATGATCAGATCATAAATTAATTGAAAGACCTTCAACACCCATGAATCGTGCCTTTTGAGAATCTCCATTTTTTCTTAAGTCTTTAAGGTATGCAGGTTCATGAAGTATCTGGAAGTGTTGTACGCCAAAGTATAAACCACTGTACTTATTATGTTGGACTTAGGGTGTGGTCACCATAGCGTGTAGAGTATATAAAGTAGCTTTTTTTCGAAAAGCATATTCCAAACGTTATATTCAAATCAGGCCTCGATTAATTGAAGGTGGTTACAGCCATATGTAATGTATTTGAATTCACGGTTTTAACAATCGGCTAGTTTTGATTCAAAAAGATCTTGTCTCGTTCTAGTACGAGGTTGGCATGGGTTACGGGAGGTGGAAACATATTCGCACTTTTTTTGCTTCATAACTTATAATCAAATAATTACGAGACTACCAGGTGTCACCAAAAATCAGAATTTGCCTTTATGCAATGAGATAAACATCTATATTAGAGAAAGAACAATTCTTTGTAAATTTATGGATAAAATTATTGAAAAAAATGAAATATTGCCCATATTTAGTATTATACTGCATATAGACGCGACTTGAGTACTCGCTACGTTAGCCACAGGGGCATGGGAACTTTCTTTGAGTCAGAAAATGAGAGAAATCTAGTATATCAAAGCTAAATACAGAACATCTGTGTAACCAATGTATGAATGGCATGGATTCTACTAATACGAAAATGAACCGCATATTATAAGTCAGCTTAAAATATGCGGTGAACACCCCTGCACTGGCAAAACCACTAGGTCCTGTTGAGTCAAAGAAAGTGAGACTCAATAATGAATTGTGCATTTGAATATGACTGTAAAAAAGCCGTGGTAAGTGCCAAGCTGTCAACAAGCACCTAGCATTTACTGAGTCAAGGTACTTTGTAGATGTGTTATATGCAGACCAGTAATATATCATGCGCAGGTTCCTGGCGTTTGGAGAAATCAGTCCGAGTCATTGATAAACTTCAGTACCTCTAAACTAATTAATATTGGTGGTTCTGGTTTCGGAAGATATTATGGTATGTTCTCACTCAGCTTATGTACATTTTTGGTGGTGTTATAAACATAAGGGGAGATTTTTCTTTGTTAGTTTTCAGACCTATATTTATTAAGCGTGTCCTAGGGCTAATTCGTGTTATCCCCAATTGTTCTGAGAGAACTCCTAGCCTTACAAACGTGAGCGACAGTCCCTCCTTTTATATCGGGGTGGACGTGCCTCGCTCAAATCGCGCACGCCCAGACTTTGAGCTCTAGCGCGCATGCGTGAAGTACTCACGTGTTAACATTCTTTCATATAAGAGTGATCCTTTATATGACAACAGTCAGGTGAGTGGCTAGAGAGACCGCAAGTGCTGTTTTCTCAACATGGTGAGTTCACACCTCGACACATCTCGCACTTTTGTCTTGTATCGCACAACTAACATAACCCTGTATAATAGTATATACTAAAACATATGTTGAAAGAAGCATTAGTCGCTAAGTCACGTGGTGATAAGCAGTACAATCCGCATAAAAAATTTATGCGAAGCGTGTATGAAAAACTGCAAGATCCATTATCCATATGAACATAAATAAGGGCAATCCCAGGTATTTGGCAGGAATGCAAGTTACTACAAGGAATTTGAAAGTTTCATTTTTTCTTCTTCATCCCGTTGATCCAGTGCGTTGATGTATCGAGACTGTCTTTGGGGGTGCCACATTGTTCAAACTATAACTATAGAATATATGATAATACCGTGATCCATGCACACTTCCTGTACAGATGATTAAATTAGGAAATCTAGGACTTATATCCGACTCATTTTAGTTGGCCCCATAGTAGCCATCAAACAAACTAGGGGTAATACATGGATTCTATATTAATCACAGGAAGGTATGAAAAGACCCCGTAAACATTATCTATCTTGATGACTGCAGTATGAGTATGAACAGTGCATCTTCACTAGCTCCAGGAGCCATGATTGCAATAGTCTAAATGAGCCGCACCTGGACTTTTCACACCACGAAAATTCTCCTATACAGAAGTACCCCATTGATGAAAATATCACACTCCCCTGTATAGTCATGCACATATTCTTCGAGGATCCCAGGAGCAAATTTCCCACCGTAATTGATTTCACATGGCGCTTGATATTCCACATTCTCCCAATATTTGGAATCAGATAAAGGAAGCACCGCAGTCTTGGTTTCTCTATGGTAGCGCAAAAGGTAGACTTTCACCTCAAAACAAGTATTAAAAAGACCGGTTGGAATCCCGAGCTTAATCACACGTGCTGGGCCACCAATTGAGTGACACGAGTAAAACGGACCACCACCAAGCCTCCAGTTACTGTCTAAATTCAAGTTGGTGGGAATGACTCTAGCACCGAACACGAATTCGCCTGCACGAAATCCCACAGCCTGCCAGTATGAATCTCGCTTAGTATAAGCCTGGTCGTCTCGGATAACGAACTCAACAGGAATGCCGAAAGGATCTCCATAAGTAAACATGCTCGTATATCCAAACCGTTCTCCAAGATACATTCCAGAGAGCGGCTCAAGTTTTCCATCGACTTTTGCGAAAAGAACCCATGGTAAACTTGGGTGTACTGCTATAGTGGCGGCAACAAGTGAGGCAAAGATCAATTGAGTTAATTTCATGGTTGTTCTGATTCTCGTAGAAAAGAATCTACTATATATAGGAGGTTCCGCGTCATGCATTGTCAAAACAATAGTAAGAGAATCCGTGACCATGTCCTGATCAAGCATACTTCCTGTGCAAGTGGGATCCGTTTCTTACAATGTTTAGCGCCATTCGTGTTAGGGCCACTTTTTAATACTCATCGGCTTTGTTGACTTGATGGGGCTAAGCTCCATAAATAATGTACTTATTAACACAAAGGCTCCAACAGACTGTACATTTCAATATTAAACGTACCCCACCTAGTTGAGTGCCACCTTCTTTGGCAAAAGTTCTCCATCAACGTAGATATCACATTTCCCATTATAGTCTTTTATGAATTGGGCATGACTATCACGAGCATGAATCCCAAGAAAGTGATAGGCACATACATTTCTGGATCCATACCCAGGGTCCTTAGGCATACGTTTCCCATTAACGAAAATGTCACAATTCTTACTATAGCCTCCCCCGTCTCTCTCATCTTGGGCAAGATCGTCGAGAGCATCGTTTCCATAATAGTGAATGCTACATGGCTTCTCGCTCTCATTCATTGATTCAGGGAAACTTCCATCAGAGTCAGGACGCATGGCAGAATTGGTTATTCTATTGTAAGGCAAAAAGTAGATGTCCACTTCAAAGCAATAACTAACTCTCTGGTCTGGAACTTCTTTGAAAATCCCACGCTTTGAGCCATTCATTAAATCACACGAGTAAAAAGGGCCACTTAGAACCTTCCAATCGCTACCCAAATTCATTTTTGAAGCAGGAACTCTAGGACCAAAAACCAAGTCGCCTGCATAAAACCCCACAGACTGCCTTTCGGGAAATTGCGTGGTATAAGCCTGTCTGTCTTTGAAGCTGAACTCGGTAGGGCCGCCCAACAGACCTCCATAAGAGAAGATACTAACCCTTTCTAATCGTGCCCCACGATACATTCCTGTTAGCGGCACAAGCCGGTCTTTAACTTTTGCGAAAAAGACCCATGGAGGCCTCGGAAGTGCCAAAAAAGTGGCGGTAACAAGACATATCGCGAATTATTGTATTATTTTCATAATAGTGCTGTTTGCTGTTCGTGGAGATAGATAGACGATTTGGTGTTGGGGAGGCAAGCGAATAAGGTGTTTTCTTATGTCACACTTATTTTTTGAAACAATAGTGAGAGAATCCCTGATCATGACCTGATTCATGTACACTTCTTGCACAAGTGTCACCACTATTATCTTTTATGGTAATTTAGCTGCAGTCATGTTTAGCCCCCTTTCTCCATAACGATGAATATGCCGTGTGGTGAATTGGTATTAATAGCATATGCCGTATTGATTAAGATGATTGTAATGGTTTACAGCCATATTGTTTCTCAATAGCCGTGTTAAATCACATTTGTTTTCAAGCATGCGCCTTCGGGATGATACAAATGTGACACACCTCATCATAGTTTTAAAAATCCGTTAAGGTCTTATGCACATCTTTTCCATATAAGTGAAAGTCACATGGCTCTTTAGGCTCACGCGGAGCCATATTTTTAAGTTACCCATCAGTGTAAATGTGTCACTTCCCGTCATAGCATTGCTTTTTCTTAAAAAGGTTTTTAAGAACATCTTTCTCATAAAAGAAACTATTACATGACTTCATACCCACGTGCAGTATATGCACTTAATTCTCACCTTTCTCAGGAAATTTCCATCAGCGTCAGGAGGAATGGCAGATTTGGTTTTCCTGATGGAAGGCAATATGTATATATCCACCTCGAAACAATCCTCGCATCCTAGACTACAATTCCGTGCGAAATGCCACGAGCTGGCCCACTCATTAAATCACACAAATAAAACGGACCCTGGCTGCTTCTCCCTTCCCTATCCAAACCCAAGGGTCCATGAGGAACTGAGTGACCAAAGACTAATTCATCTTTAAAAAATCCTGCATAGTGCCAACCTGTTTCTTGCGAAGTAAAAGCGTTATCTTAAAAGGTAAACTCGACAGGCCTGTCCACCGGGCTTCCATAAATAAACATGGTCATTTTTCCAAACCATTCTCCAAGATGCTTGTCATCGAGTGGCAGAAGTTTATTGTTGAATTTTGCAAAGAAGGCCCATGGAAAATTTGGAACTTCCCCGCTTAGTGGAAGGCAGTAATCGATTGAGTTGATTTCACGATAGTATTTTTTTTTTTTTTACTCCTAAAGATGCATAAAGCTTACTTTGAAAGCAGGTCAAGAGAGGTAAAGCTTTTCATGTCATAATAGTCTGTGATCATGTTCTACTTCATGCATATTTCCTGCATCCGTAGGGCCACCATTATATTTTTGAGAAACTTAACCCAATCAAGCTCAAAATCTTTGAAACAAGGGCAGTACTGCCGAGATTCCGAGCAGTCATCAACAAAACTCATTAATGCATCTTCCGCTTCTGTCCTTCTCGTTCAATGTAGGATAGGAGAGGCTTGGAAGCCAATAATTTAGAATCCGTATTATTTTATTTAAGATATTCCGCTATCTCTAGAAGAGATAATAGAATCTGTTCATGGATACATTGTGTTTAGTACTTGATAATTAAAGAAAAGGAAGAAATGAGGGCTATTTATATAAACAAAGTCGCGCGGGGGCTCCATGTCAACAGCACTTGCGGTCTCTCAAGCTCACCGGATTTTGCTCATATAAAGGATCACCCCAATATAGAAGGGCGAGCACCAGCTATTCAATGACTTGGACTGATTTCTCCAAAAGCCAGGAACCTACACATACTTTCTCTCTGGTATGCATATAACGCATCTACGAAGTGCCTTGACTCTGTATGTTGATACATCAAGATCGCGTAAACTTCATCACTCCATTCCTTACGATTATCTGGTAAATATTCATCAATTATGACATATTCATAAGACACATGTGTTTTTTTTTTTTTTTTTTTTTTTTTTCAAAATGCAAGAGTAAATTGATTTTAATAATATCATTTTTGAATTTACCCCTGCACGTGACTGCCCAGCTTTTCTGAGGATTCCCTTTAAAAAACAACCCATTTGGGATAGGTCGGAGTACAGAAAGGTATTCTTAACCACCCCGATCCAGGGCACTGGATTTTGGTAGTGGACACCATAATTTCGTAATGGGGGCCTTATGTGACCTTCTGAAAAGAAGTTTCCTAATTGGATCTTTAGACTTTGCGGAGAGAGGATCATATGCCTGAAGAATACGAAAGTCCACGAGACGAATTGGATGTACTTTCGCTTGCAGGCCGAAGATAAATCTCTATCAAGAAACAATCTTTTCCCTTAGGTAAATTTGTATTTCCATGTACAATCGAGCGGAAGGAACCTTTATGTAAGTCACACGAATAAAAAGGACCATTTAAAATTCGACCATAATCACTAAATTCGAAATGTTCCAAACGGACATAAGGTCCATATGCAAACAGTTGATTCACAAATCCAGCATATCCCTTGCCATTAGGATCGTCAGTATAGACCATATTGTTCAATACTAGGTTGAACTGAGTTGGGGTTGCTGATAGGTCATCATAAGTGAATAATCTCAACTTATCGTTTTTTTCAAGATACTTTCCTGTGAGCGGCACAATTCTTTTATGAATCATTGCGTAGAATATCATTGGCACGGATGAGTTTGCACATAAGGTGGCGACCATTAGACAGGCGAAAATCAAATGATTGGATCTCATAGAGGTTTTTTGAACAAGTTCCCAACTAAATCGTTACTTCTGGAGATATTTATGTTTCAAAGGTAGGCTAAGAAATAATTACGTACTCAACTGGTGAATGGCCCATTGTCTTCCTGGAAATAGCTATAAAGCTATGATCATGTCCTAAATAACGCACATTTCCTGCACAAGTGAGGATTTACCTTATTCAGCCCTACTAGTCTAAGCCATGGGAATAGCTAGAACTTTAGGGAAAGAAGTAAGGAAAAGTCAATCTTCTCTCTTGTCCTGACTGCTAGTTATTGATGACGACGTACTGGTATGGTAGGAGGTGATTTTGCCTTATTCATGAGCCCTGAGATTAATATTCGGCTTAAATTTCCAAGATGCTTATACATTGAGCAATTAATTTTTCAACAATAAGAACATCAGCTACTGCCAACTGTTGAACTTGTGGAACATGTGATATATACCTGATGGGGATGCGGGTACTGCATGTTCATGTGAAGCTGTTAATGTTTTACCGCTTCTACGCTTGCACTTGTGGAGCAGTGACAACGTTTGTTAGATTCCTATGAACTCAACCCGTGACAGATTTACTTATCCGCCCTGTTTCAATATTGCGGATTCCCCCTTTCTTATAGGCCAAGCCATATTGGTCTGCGTAGCTGCCAATATGCAGGTTGGCTTAAATAATCCTCCTAGCAACAATTTCTCCTAGCAACAATTTCACCTTGTGTAAGAAATGTGCTCATCTGCATATGCATCAAGTGTTAATTCTAACACTTGCATGCTCCTCTATTCACATTCCGGTAGGACACGTGAACCTGAACTTTGCTCAGTGCCTGCTGGCACGTGATCATGGGGTACAGATGTCCTGCAAGTTCAACAGTAGCCTGTTGAATGTTGAACATGTGAGATGTGCTGATACGTGTATGCAGGTAATCCGTTGCCTGCAGTACAATAACTTGTAGAGAAATCAATCCAAGTCATTGGTGAACATTAGTACCACTACACTAATTATATTGGTGAGTATGATTTTGGGAGACATCCCGGTATGTTCTCCTTCAGTTGATTTATATTTTTGGTCTTATAGATTAGAGGGAGCTTGTCCTTTTACATTGTGGTGAGCCTTCACATGACCAAAGTCTCGTGTGTGGCCGCGGCTCCTGTTTCTCAACATGGACTGGGAGTGCGCATAACTATCGCATCCTGGATTTGCAACTTAATCTCGCATCACACCGCAACATTTAAAGCTCGAAAATATGAGTTTATTCACCCCTATTTAATTGAAATACACAATTTTTGATAACTTTAGGAATCAAGCAGATTCAAAAAATAAAAATTAAGAAATTCCCAAGTTCAGTTTTTTACAAAACATACACTCATTTTGTCAACGGATTTTGTATATCTCTACAACTAGATTCCCCTTTTGAAACCTACATCAAAAAAACACCACTTGATCATTCCATCTGTCAGCAAAATTACATATAGCTTATTCCTTTATTTGACCCCATCTACCCAGGGGAATCCACCTAATTGAGTATAAGCTACTAGACAGCAAGATCAATTACGCAGACACTTGAGCGCATCTTAATAAAGACACATTCTTAATATGCCGATATGGAGCACCAATGGGAAATGTCCCTTCGAACCTACATGATCCCAAGATATGACCTTTAAAAAATCCATTTCTTAAAACCAGCTTCACAACTTTTGACCCAAAACAACAGGGTCACCAACAAACTATGGAGGATTTTGGGATTCGGAGACATGTGCAGGCATTTCCACCACTGGTGTATGGCTCAACCACTCGTAAGGCAAAAGGTAGATCTTCACCTCAAAGCAATACGGAATTTGGTTGGGTCTTAATGTGCTAATTATTCCCCTCACTGGGCCATGCAATAACTCACTCAAGTCACACGAGTAGAACGGGCCATGGGGAACCTGCCATTGACTATTCAAATGTAAGGTAAGCGGAGAAACTCTTGGGCCAAACAAGAATTGTTCATCGTACATCCCAACAGGCTCCGAGTACGGATACTTCTTAGCATAAACAACATTATTATAAAATGTAAACTTCGTAGGTTGGGCAGATAGATTGCCATGTGTGAGTATGCCAAAATCTCCTAGCTCTTCTCCAAGAGGCATTGAAGAGAGAGGTACCAAGGTGCCATTAATTTTAGCACAAAACCCAACTGATAGTCCTGGAGGTATAGGCTTTACATCAGTTTTGGCCATTCGATCGTATGGTAAGAGGTATAGCTCCACCTTGAAGCAATTGTCGTATGCAGGCGCACCCAAGATCGAGCGAAAAGTACCCAAGAATACATCGCACGAGTAAAAAGAATAACCCTGAACCCTCCTTTCGCTATCCAAATCAAACTTTCTGGGCCGGATAAATTTTGAGAATGCAAAGTACTCCCGGTAAATTCCTGCAAACCCCGGCGTGGATGTCTCATTCGTAAAAGCATACAGGTTTTGAAGAGTAAATACGATACCTTTGGGGAATAGTTTCGAAACCCCATAAGACAATACTCCGATCTCGCCCCCTTTCAAAGTTAGAGGCATGAAAGAAAGGGGCTCTAAGGTGCCGTTTACTTTTGCAAAAAACATTACTGGTAGATCTGGATGTGCCCAGGCAGCAGTAGCGACAAAGGAGGTAAAAATCAACTGAATCAATTGCATAATGATTTCTGATGCTTCAAAAACGACAGGGAAAAGTTTCCGTTTTATGATTCCGGTAATAGAAATATTCTCTGCTAACAAAATTCTTTAGGGGGGTCTTGCATTGTTTGGGAGGTAATAGCTAGAATGGTACGAGTACATTTACTGACGCGTGCCTTAACCCTGCACGTACAGCACATGTTCAGAAAGTTTACCCCACTCAGCTGTGAAAATGATTCCAAATGAGGTCATCATTCGAAGTCATTTGCCTGGTTGAATCCCATTGTTTCCGTAATCACCCTCAATTCAAGAGATTGGCATTTTCTTATGTGGTGGATGCCTGATTGACTCTTGCAGCCGTTATTTTCAAATTTAGGCCCTGAAAAGTGGACGCTATATCACAGTCCACAAATACATAATATGGCAGCCAAGAATTTGAGCTCACATCTCATATCGATGAGCACGATTCTGGGCGTATTAGTATTAAATTCTATGTGTTAGATCCACCATAGGCAGGGCCCTGCCTATGAAGGTATTATGAAGCCTCTCAGTCCGATTGTTACAATGGTGATACGACGTTTGGCCATCAGAACGCTTCGTGCATAGATGGCCCCTTTCGAATATTTCAGAACAATCCTTACCATTGTTCTGGTGGAGAGTTTTTCGATGCCAGGTCTCTCTCAAAGTTCTATAAACCACTCCGGTTCCTCTCTTTGAGGAACCATCGACGAATACAAGTTTAGGCATAAATGTATTGAAAGAACATAACAATTCCAATTTCTTGGTGTTTAGATTCATAAACAACTTCGGCCACTCATACTCGCCATGCCATCTGCGTAAAACACGATCCGTTTTTCCCTTTTCAAATTCATGTTCTTAATCATGTTCAAGTGAACGCACATCTGTCACTGGCTCTTTAGAATTTGGGTCGTAACGCATAAAATAGATCTCCGCACTATAACAATTCTCATTTATCTTTTCAACAGAAATCACTTCATTATTGTTGACATCCCAGCACGTATAGAAATTCGCATTGATGACTTGCAGTTTACCATCCAAGGTCAATTTAGTCCGAGGTGTATAAGGACCGATCACAAATATGTTTTCATAGATCCCAAAGTACCCGTCAGTAGATGTGTTGAAACTGACAGCGTAGTCACCATCTTTAAGGAACTCTGTAGGCTCGCCAGCCTCATACTCATAGTACATTACACTGTAATCATTTCCGTATTGCGGAACCACCCGCGCTGAGAGAGGCTTCATGGCCACATCAAGTTTTGCGAAGAACACATATGGCAAATTTTGAGACACTGATGGGGAATTCAGCTTATCTTTTTGTTCCAGAAATATTTCTCCTTCCTTCAAATTATTCTTTCCTTTTTGCTCAGATTCGTTCTCTTTTTTAGAAGCAGGTCCATCTATCACGTCATTTGCAGCTTCTGAACCGTGATGTAAGAGGTAGATCTCCACCTCGAAACAGTTGTCAACAATTATCTCTGACGTAATTATTTGAAAATCTTCAAAGCCCCAGCATGAAAAGTAATTAGCATTACGGAGCCTTCGATTTTCATCCAACATCAAATTGGTCGGTTGGAGATTACGACCGAAAGAAAGTGTCCGGTCGTATATTCCAACGTACCCATCATTGGAGGTGTTTTTGCTGATAGCGGCGTTACCTACCATGTCGAACTCAATAGGGTCGCCAACATTGCGTCCGTAACACAATGCACTGTAATTGAATCCATTATGTGGATACATACGGGCTCCAAGAGGCACCATAGAATTGCCTAACTTTATAAACAACATATATGGCAAATCTCGAGTGACGGATACGGCATTCCTTTTATGGATTTTTTCCAAAGAGACCTAATTTTCGTTTGCTTCAGGCAGCAGCGCATTTACCACAGCAGTGCCAGTTTTCTCGTTGTAACGTAAGAAGTAAATGTCCACCTTGGAACAACTTCCAGAAGATGGCGTGTCACTAATGAGGCTCTCACCGTGAGACGAAATGCAAGAGAAGAATATCGAATTGAGGACCCTGAATTCATCATCAAGCTTCAATTTTATCGGGCTGACAGCAGAGCCCATGCTGAAAAGATTGTCATAAATTCCCACATTTTCCACAGCTGATTTATCTGTGCTGATCGCGTAACCATCCCGGAAGATGAACTCAGTAGCATCAGATGTTACATCTCTGAAAGAAAAGGCACTGACGCCGGGAATGATATCGGAATAAGCATCGCGGGTAAGGGGCACAAATTGGTCACCAAATTTTGCAAAGAATACCCATGGCAATTCGTTGTTGGGGTTTTTCCATTTTTCACCATATTTGTCACTATACATCTTACCATTTTTCTCAACAGCTTCTTCGGACTTAGATCCAGCCACCGCAAAAGTCTCGGGTGATTTTTTATAAGGCAATACGTAGATGTCCACCTCGAAGCAACGTTCACGAAATGGAAACCTCATTTCATAGAAGATCCTCCGTACTTCGCTGCCGGAGATCACTTTGCACGAATGAAATCGACCATTTAGAAGCTTGTTGTCTTTATCCAACTGTAAAGGAGCCGGATTAACAGTAGGGCCGAAAACAATGAGGGGCTTGATAAACCCTACAGCTCCCGAGTTCAGTTCGTTGCTAACAAAGGCATGATTGTCTTCGGTTAATTCGACTTCGGTAGGACGGGCTAACGGGTCACCATAAGAAAAGGCACTCACAAGATTTTCGAATCCTGCAAAAGACATTCCGGAAAGTGGCACTAATGTGTCTTCCACTTTTGCGTAGAAGGCACATGACTTATTGAAGCCTGCCCAAGCAGTTGCCGTGATTATAGAGGTAAAAAACAAGTGGCTCGTCTTCATGATTTTATCTAAGGTTCTTGCAGAACGGCAATCTGGTGTGGTTATATATTCCACCCAAGAAAAAATTTTCTTTTCCATGGACCCAAATACCTTGACAGTCACGCATTGCCGTATAAACAATAGCTTTGAGAAGATGTGGTCATGCCCTAGGCCCTTGCGTACTTCCTGCATACCTTCTTCAATCCATCGTATGTAACGCCCCCTAGGACCGAAAATTAGACTTTATAATTAACGCTAAGTCCGCCAAGAAACCAACGTCCGTTCATAAGAAAGTTCGGAGATTGATATACCCCTTCGGAATCAGTCCATAACCCCTCCGGAACTATCGCAACTATTCACTAATTTTTTTTTTCCGACATCGCACCTCTTCATTCCATCTCATTGTTGAGAGTTGTGATATACACTCCCATAATCTGGAACAGTTATCTAGTTGGAGTTCAGCAAGTCCCTTAAGTGTGGGACTTCAGTGATCATCTTAAATGCTTATGGACTTCTTTAGAGTTGATCTCCGTGATCTTAATCTTCTTATTGATGCCGCTCAATACAGAGCAGGATCCTTGCTTTATATAATTATTCCTGGGGGCTCCCAAACCATCTCTCTCTTTCGTCAAACACCCTCATCTATATTGTCTTCTCCAAAACAATGCTCAGAGTTAGACGAGAGCTAGACGAGAGCTAGACGGGAGCCTTTGTCTCTTCTTCAACAATGCTCAACATTGTTTCATCTGGATAGCTTGGCATGAGCATGCAGTACCCGCACATGTACTGGTCTCAAGTTCATCAGTCACATGTCGCACAAGTTCAACAGCCCGCACTCACAGGTTGACACATGTCCCACAAGTTCAACACTCATTCCCTTTCCTTCTTTTTGCCCACAAAATAAATTCCCGATCTAGGCAAGCCACATCTTGACTAGTCATTGCTGTCATTCTGTAAACATGATACACAGGAAAACCTATTGTTTAAGAACAAATTTGTATATCTCTGCAGGATATTATCCATATCTTGAGACCGAGTAAGTATTAACGTACAAATTGAAGAATAATAGGTACCAAAGCTCATTCAAGATGAGGCTCCTTTCTCATACATGGTCAGAAATGAATTCAGCCACCTTCAATAATTGAGATTCGGAATCCCTTAAAACGTTTGCCATAGTTTTTGTGGTTGCCGCTGTAGTGAAACATGGGAATGTAACTCTCATGATTTTATTAATTATGCCCACTAAGTGGGATATATATAGGTAAGGATGTATGGCTGAGTGGTTTAAAGCGTAATACTTGAGTTATTAAGACTTCTGCATGAAACTGTAGAATTTATCCTTGGCTCCTAAAAAGGCAGTCAAAACAGAAAAGGTGTAGGATATTGACTGTCTCCAATCATTTACCCATACTCCATGATGAATAACCAAAAATCATGCATATCCAAGACTATATGGGGACATAGTCATAGACAATTCACAATTGGTGGTACGTGTGGTTACGTGACGTGGCACTAATTAGCATTGTTGATGTTCCATCAAATGCAGAATCGAAGGCTATTTTAATAAGGCGCACCTTGCGGTCATAAGTCACGTGCGCATAGGCCACAGCTGACACGTGTTTATGGGTTGCGCAGATACTTCAGTCATACCTATGACACTCTTAAATACCATAGTAATACTGTGGTGGTGTTTTGTTTAGTTCTTTAGTTAGAGAAAGTTGAATATGGTTTCATAAAATAATTTTCAAGCAGAAATTGGCTATGGGTATCTAACAGTTAGACCATGGTACTAATACTGTGATCGTTCATGTTCCTACTCCTACCAATACTATCACCGCTTAATGGACTGGCTCTTTATTCCAGCCCACACTCATTGGAGGAACAGGCGAGAACATAACTGTGGTGGTTCAGATTCCACAAGCCAGAGCTTTTTCCACCTCCAGCGTTGCTGCTTCCTCGCCGCGACCATACTACGGTGATGGCTGGAACTCTTTGTATGTTGCTTGTTCGGCACTCTCAGCTCCTTCTGATGTTTCGACAACCATTAATTCAATAAGGCTTTTATTGACAGTTATTCCACTGGAGACTGACTCTTTCAATGAGTTTGAATTAACAGGATGTCCCCACTAAGTCCTTCTTCCCTGGGCCCCGTTACCCTGAGAGTAACTTTTGAAGTACTTCTTTGGCCAGTAAACCGACTTCATTAATCTTACCTATCAGCTTCCAAACCTCGTGGTGCCGAATGAACCATCAGCTCCTGCAAATGCGAATCACCTCGAAAGTCAAGAAACTTCACCCGCAAGGCCAGAAGCTGTTCCTGGACAAGTCGCTTCTGAATCTTCTAAACCAGCTTTAAATCATGTTAAACCTTTCTCACCAGCTTCCATTACTTCTCTAGAACCTCCCCATACCTTCTGATGCTCCTGATACCCCTGTCTCCCAAGTAAATGTTTTGCCGACTCAGGAGGTTCCCCAAGAATGCAAAAATGGTGTTACTACGAATACTGCTGCAACTCCTGCCACCGCTACTCCAGGAATGCCCGATATACCTAACCCTCCAACCATTACTGATAATTTGGATCGTTGAGTGCATCAAATTCTGCTCTGCTATTGGTAGCTAGTCCATCGCCCTCGACTACTGTGTCTATTCTCCAGTAAACAAATTGTGGAACCTCTGTAATATGCATCATGGTGGCTGTATCATTTTTGTCGGTGATGATTAATTAACATTTCAAAACTCGTCACCTTTCATCTCGCGCATATGAACACTTCATAATTTTAGACAATAATTATGCCAGACTATAGCTTTTTATTCGGATAGTGATCATCATCCGACGCCGGGAATTGTTCATTATTATAGCGGAAAATATTTTGGGGGTTACAAATTCGTATTACTGGGGAGCCTCACGTGTATAGGCCAACAGAGAGGAAATTTATAAAACCCCCTGAAACATTCCTGCCCTTGTGGATGGACATACGCATCTCGATAACCACCTGTTGCAGGTAGTATGAAACCTTAGATCTTATAGTCATATTTATCCTGCAAACAACTTCTGGAATTTGGCTGAATTGTTGCATGCGGGCTCTCGGCCATGGCCAGAGGTGATCACAGAGAAACACCAGCTTTCAAGCTCTGAGGATCCAAATATATAATGAGGGTATTAAATATATCTACTATTGAATAAATGATTATAACCAATTCGATGCTTGATTGCAATAGAAGTTTTAATATAATTTTCTATGCTTTTATTGTAAGATGGCCCGCTTCTTGCACGAATGTCGACAATCTCACCTCACGCATATTTGACCCAGTCACCTTACAAGCCTCAGTAACCGTCATGGTGGTTGCACTAGTCACAACCATGGTCACCGTAGCTACTGTTGGACAAGAGTTGGGGTACTGGGTATGAGTTTTCCAGATTACTGTGGGAGGAACAGCTTTGCATTCTCACGTGGAATCCTTTGATTTGTTTTCACTTAAAGTATTTGGGGACTTCAGTTTTGAAGAATCAGCAGCAATATTGGTCAAGTAATTAGGACCGGCATTGACTCCGGCATTAGCAAATTGGCCTTGAGCTTTGCTCGGAAAGATATCCAGTTGGGGCGTGGAAGGCTGATTTAATTCTTATTCTGAACAATCTCATGTCTACTTTTCCTATGTTTATGTTTTCTTCTGTCCTTTCGACTATGTCTTATCTTTCTCTTTGATCTGTTCTTTTCTTCTGGATCATTATTCTTCTCCTGAACCCTTTCTTTGTAGTAAAAATCTTTGTTATATCCCCGTCATGCTCCAGCTTTCCACTTTCCCTAGATAGAGATCCCTCTTTCCTTACTAACCCTGTCGCTCTTTCTAAAGGTAAGATGTAGATATCTACCTGTTCACACTCAGCATCAGCTACGGTAGTGTATTTGTCGAATATGTCATACAATTCTTCGGGAATTAGGGTACATGATTTAAAAGGACCATTGAGAAACTTCATTTTCTCATCGAATTTGAAGAGAATTTTGGGGATATCAAGGCCAGCTCCAAGCATGCCTTTGTGAATCCCCAAGTAGCGCTGATTTGATGTGTCTTCAGTGACTAAGTACCCGTTTTGAAAGGAAAATTTTGTTGTGTAGGGGTACAAGTTTCCATAAGATAACACATTCTTTTTTATACCACCGACCTCAGACTGGGTGCTAAAGAAGGGCTGTAAGACGCCATTGACGTCTGCGAAGAAGCCCATTGGAATCTTTGGAAGATCCAAGCTCTTGCCAAAACAAGAGAAGTGGAAATCAAAAGGGTGGCTTTCATAACGTTTGCTGTTAAACATCGGAGTGAAATCACGACCTTTTTATTGACCGATCACGGAGTGCTAAATTTCTTCTGATCGGAGCATCCGTTTTGGTGTTTTGCATTTCCGCCACCAAAGTGTTGAAAAAATTTAAGAGCAATAAGGAAAGAATTTGGAAACAATAGGAGAAGTTGAGAACAATAGAATGGCTGAGAACAATAAAGAAAGCTGACAGAAGTCCTGGTGAATGCATAACTTCACCGCACGTGCTATCAAAAAACGCTGTTTTTAGTAACATAAATAATTTTGTCGTTACTTTGCAAGGATCATTGTTTTGTGTTCCAGATTATTCAATCCCTATGAGATCACCAGGGAACAGTTCCATTAATACTGGAGGTATACGTAGGACAGTAGACCACTAGTGTGAACTTTTAAATACAATGTAATGAAGCTCTCCTCTCAAAATTGAATTTATAAAACTCATTTTCTCAATTTGTTTTTTCAATTGTGATATTTCTCTCAATAATTAGTTTTTCCAACTGTTAATTTGGACACACAATATATTGCGTTTTAAGCCACTTTATCGTGTAAAATGGTGATTTAATCGTAATAATAAGTACACACTCAGTCAAGTCAATTTATGAAATCTTGAAAGGGCATATTTATAATTGGGTCACGCCTAGATAACTTCGAAGCAAAGAATAATTAAGAAGGCTATTGTTCTTCCATTACATCAACGCATGGCTAATAAAAAGTCTTGGCTCTATTGATGGTGATAGGCTTTACAACGGAAAAGTTTCAAATAGTGGACAAATTATTAAAACTGTGGGTTTCTTGACTCTACCAGCCTGTTATGTAACGATGAGGGCTATTAAAAGTGGTTCAACATGCTCGCAACTGCCTCAAAGAAGAGATATAAAGACATGAGCACTGAAGTGGAATTAAAAATAAAAGCCTTGCCCCTAATGATGGTAAGATTAAGCCGCCTCAAACCCCTTTTCATAAAGGAACACAAAAAATTAAATCAAAAAAGAAGTCAGCTCATATAGATGACAAATACATCAATACTGACGACATATTAAAGCAACTCCGGGTCAGGAAAGTCTATTGAAAGTGGCAAAACATTGAAGGCTTTCATTCACAATTTCATAATCTACTTGCATGTCTAGTACCCATTATTAATGTTCAATGGCTGATGACTCTCATATATATATATAGATAACCTCCGCCATATGCATACACCACTATGACCTAATAAGTGTGTGGCATCATCGATATGGCAGCCAGCTAACAATATGGAGTGGTTCAACTTAATTTGATCTAAGGATATTATAGACATTGATAGTAAGCTGCCCATACATCTACCATTCTTGCTCTACTGACTGCCACTAGACATGTGTATAAGCTACCACTCATCTTCGACATTTTTCACTACAGTTCGAAACATTACTACTCAAGTACTTAGGAAATTTATACCAGTCTTTTTATTAACCCTGTATGAATCAATTAAGGCCTAAGGCCTACGCTGTATTAGTGGGGATGAGAGATACTCCAATTATCACCCAACTGAAACAAGAAAGCTTAAAAGTATTCCTGAAGCTTTTTAACAAACAAGATGTTTGAAAAAGACGTTTCATCTCCACAACCTTCTCAAAACTTTTGGATTCAATGGGTCTCGCCCTGTCACGGGAAACCCAGTCCTTCTATCAAAGTGTAAAAGGTATATCTCCACTCGGAAACAA
This sequence comes from Metschnikowia lochheadii, assembly GCA_002370915.1. Lineage (NCBI taxonomy): Eukaryota > Fungi > Ascomycota > Pichiomycetes > Serinales > Metschnikowiaceae > Metschnikowia > Metschnikowia lochheadii. Next base: position 9,528 of record NLAW01001463.1, on the reverse strand, counting down.
TCATGATGAGGGATAGGTGAGTCTCCCATGAGAATCACGCGTGTACGGGCATAGGTCAATTTGCATGATTTGAAGTGACCATTTATAACCTTCAGGTGAAGATTAAACATCAAACTAACCTTAGGAATTTCAGGACCAAAGCTAAGCAAGCCTTGGTAAAAGCCACAATGCCCAGGGGTGAAAGTGTTATTAGTGATTGCGTACCTATTGTGCAAGTTGAATTCAATGGTGGAAGGTTTGGACACATCATAAGACAAGAAACTTAATCTGGTATCGATATCTTCGTAAACTGTACCAGAGAGTGGTATGAGCGTATTATTAACTCTCGCGAAAAATGCCAAAGGGTACTTGGACTCTGCCCACACAGTGGCAGCAATAAGAGAAGTGAGAAATAATTGAACGGCATTCATGATGTTTTTTTTCAAAAAAGTTTGGCTAAACAATACTCCCTAGAAAAGTACCCACTTTTTATAGGAAACATAAGGACCAACTTTGAGCCTTTGATCAAATTTATTAGGGAGTGACCCTTTGTCGACGGAATCTAGCTTTAGAGATCTTTCATCATGCCCTTTTCCATGCAGATTTTCTACAAGTATGACGGTGAAAATTTCTTTTCATGGAGCTTAGGGTCTGTCCAGTCAAGTGATTGGTTAATTAACTGATTTAATGACTGCCAATAAACTGGGGTCTGGTCATGAATGCTTGCTTATTGCGTCACCAGGCACATTTTAGCAGATACAATTATAGATTTTTTGAGCTTTGTTCCTAATCAAAATAACATACTCGCTAAGCTTTCCTCAGGCGGGGGGTTGGAGCTATTTAAATAAACTCCGGAGCCATGTTTACACGTCACGTGCTTCAGGGGTGCGACCGGGCCACATTCATAGATTTCCACGTGCGATGGTAAAAAACAATGTCATCGTTAATATTTCAGGCTCCAAACGTTTTTCTAGTCGGAGAATTAAAGATATCCCACATGAGACGTTTCTTTCAAACTACTGTATTTGGAAATATTTCCGCTCCAGTCGCGCAGCCGGAGACAAAAAGAAGGTTTTTTTAAAAAAAAGAAAGAATCAAAAAGGTTTAATATAAAAAATACCGTCAATAAATCAAAGGTAACCCATGAGTAATATCAGAGCTTTAAAAGGTCACTCTGTGGCTGCAAAAAAGTAGCACCATGCAGGCGTTCGGTATGTTGAGAAACAGGAGCCGCGGCTTCCTGTTTCCCTGAGACAGCGGTCACTCACGTGACTGTGGTCGTGTGAAGGCTCACCCCAATTTAAAAGGACAAGCTCTCGCTATTCTATAAGAGTATCGAGAATATACATCAACTGAGGGAGGACATACCAAGATGTCTCCCGACACCAGAACCACCAATAATAACTAGTGTAGAGGTACTGATGTTTACTGAGGACCTGGACTGATTCTCAACACGGTATATAGTTCTATTTGCAGCCCAGCGGCCGCATATTGTTGCAAAATCTTGAACGACAAAACTCGTGAGAGTGCATATCGCGCACCGCTGCACCTGCCTTCAGGTTGACCTCCTTTTTTGAGTAAATAGGGATGAAGATATACTGGCATTCAAGGAGAAACAATCTTCCTATTTTTTGAGATCAATCCGTAATAAGCCTGAGGAAATGTATACCAAGACCTCTTCGACCTCTTCCACCACAGCTATCACAAACACTTATTCGTAGCCACTTTACGTTCTGATACCTCTCATGGACACACATTTTCTTTTCATATGTGCAGTTTATGGATTTCATACGTCATATTTTTTGGCACATAGTACATGCTTCTGTCTTTGAGAGGACACCGGTGAGATGCACTACAAAAGTTCCCTAAATAGGGCTTTGGATGCAAACCTTTCCAGACCATTCCCTTGAAATAGCCTTATTCTCTAGTAGTGATCTATTATCCACTACTACTCCCAAATTTGTACCAGAGTCTTTGAAGAACTCAAACTGAGTGCTACTTCCTTGTACTAAGTCTATAAGAATAACATTTGAGTTCTCTTTTGGAGTACCATAATGGAAACACATAGTTATTGCGAAGAACTAACTTTGCCAAATCATCTAAAGCTATGTATCCAATGGGAACATTTATAATAAATTCAATCGTTTTCAACTGTATTTTAAGGATCTCCAGCATTACGTAAATTGAGCTTGCCTGACCGTACAAAGTGATTATTACAAACTATATTCAATATTAGTCACTAACAAACAAATCAAGTAAATCAAACAAAACAAAGAACGGCCTTACATCTCAGGCCTTAGCTGCAAGACTCTAGTATCCTAGACTCTTAGGTTTTAATGACTGGAGGAGGGTACAAAATTTCTAACTTATCTGAGTATCCAACAACACACTGCTTTGGAATCAGATTTAAATCCTTTTCGAACTTAGCACACACTTTATGAGGAACATCGTACAAGTCTAGATTAAAATAAGTGAATATTTTGCCCCTTTTAAAAGCACCCTCCATAATGCACCGCTTCGGAACATGTTCGATCTTGTAGTAAACTGGTTTGCACCTGATCTCTGTTGTCACTTTATTCTTTTCTTTTGTCACATCCTTAGCTGACTGCTTAATAGGTTGCTTCCCTTTGCATAACATTTCGTATGCGCAATACGACTGAGAATCAAGGTCTTCTCTTTCATAAGTCATTTTGTCATAAAACCCGGGAGGAGCTTGTTTTTCATTCTTTATTGCAGGTACCCCTCCATGGCATACCTTACGATAGAGACATTCGTGAAGGATCTGCTTCACATCATCGTCTATTTCAGCACATATCTGGGCATTGAAGTACAAATAATCAACCAACAAGAGGACGATCTCTCTTTCCTGGATATTTAATAGAAACCACTGAATCCGGAGATCTCTTGGAAGGCCGGTTGTAACAAATAATTTGGCGGATACAAAAGGGGTCAAGATCCTTCAACGATTCGATATCGTCGTAATTCTTGGTCTCGTCGTAGATGCATTCAGTTGGCTTTATGTCCTGAACACAGAACCTATGGGAGTAGCACTGGGGAGGCACGTCACCGATGGATAATTCAGAATACATACCACAAGTTGAGTCTGCTCCGTCCACATTACTCTTTTCAACAGATATTGACGTCACAGAAGAAATAAAAAAAGCGGTAGCAAGAGCCACCACACAAGGCTTTTGGAAAAACATGTTCTGGTTTAGTAAAACATTGGCTACCAAGTTAGTTAAATTGTGCTCTTCCCATATACTTTAGTGTAATATTTTTTTTTTTTGACAGATTCCACTGCAGTAGTTATGCATCTCCTGACTGAAACATGTTCTTCAGAGAAGACAATGTAGTAAAACATCAGCTGAGATGAGCGCGCGTGTCGCCCAAACTTGCGAGGTAGCAAGCTATGTCATTTCGTATACCCCAGCCACGGCAGTAGCTAAGGAAAAGGTGAAAGCCGATTTCCAAAGGAATATTGTGGGAAGATTTAGAAAAACCTATTTTGAACAACATATAAAAAAATACTGAGAAATGTATACTAAAATGGCTCCAAGAACAAGACCCAAAGCAGTGGTCGCACTCGCATTGCTACTACATAACAATAAACACTAGTACTTCCTCTAACTCACCAGCGAAAACCTATTCACAGCCAGAATCTTTTGTATTCAATATTCTGTAAGGGGCAAATAATTAAAGTGAACGCCTCATATGAATATATCCCTTTGAGAGACCCTGATCCAAAGAATACACTTTTAATAGCAAACAGTTGTACACTATACCATGGTCTACAATTGATATCAATGAGATTTCAGCGTCTGGCGTTTCTCAAATTTCGTGGTCCATCTAAAAAATGCAGTAGCAACGATGAATACGGTAATAACATTGTAGGCAATTCTAGTAGGAATTTTATCGTATGTCTACATGCATCCACCAGCCACGAAAAGAGTCATCGTGCCTATTGTCTGTTTCTTCAGGGTTTGGCGCATTGTTAAGTGCGACCCTGATCGATGAGATCTCATTCGTTGGGCCACTATGTGCAGAACAATAGCATTGTTTTCTAGAAGGTGGGCCTTAGCGACACGAATTAAAGCATTATGTACTTGCACAGTTGAAAGAGTATTTTAATAATTTATCAGCAGACAAGTGGCTTGAGGTTTGGAAGACAATGTACCAGAAGATTTCGAGGATACCTTAGCGAGGATGTCAAAGGCAGTTTCAGTTACACTTATTTTTGGGTGGCGCACGACCCACGTGGATATTTTCAGCCCACGTTGTCCCCTCAATCGGCCAGCCAGCCCCCCCCCCCACATTCGGCTCGAGCGCCAACCGCCTTCCCCTCTTGCCTCTAATTTTTTTTTCTCACTTTTTTTCAGTGCATATAATCGTTTCATCTGTCCTGCTTAAATGCAGTACTTCGGAGATGTACTGATTCCTCATGTTCCAACAGAGAGGAACTTTTAACGTGTTCACGTGATGTGACAATTATCACGGCTTACGCATTCAATAGCTTAATTGCGTGATAAACAAATCCCCTAAAAGCTGTTGCCGCGACTCTGAGTATACCAAGCGCCGTAACAGAATTTGCTAGGACAGAAGTACTGGCTCTTTTATAATTATCTCCGCAATCACGTATAGCCACAGCAGTAGGTGAGGCCACTAGTGAAGCATGGAAGAGGCACAAAGAGTCTCAAAACAGCCTTGCCTGCCTTATTCAGAAAACAATTGGCGCTATTATAGTTTCATGAACGTTACATATATGTAGCTAATCAATAGCCAATCAGTTAAACTATGCCCTTACTGAGATTTTATAATTCATTATATGAGCTTGTACTACGATGTACCTGCATACCTTAACGTTTGCAGCCATTGGTCGCGCACGGCTTAACTGGTGTCTTTAGTCTTAACATTACTTCAAGAGTGCTCCTAATTTGGCTGAGGTATGTAGCCAAACCAATATAAAAGACCAGAGAGAGCTTATAATCTTTAATATGCAACATCGTAGGTATTTTATTTCTTCTAAGTAATCAAATTAATAGCTTTAAATACCTGACTAGCCTATTGGTATCCGAACTAGCTTAGGTTCGTCTACCTTCCTCTCATACTACTTTACTACTAAACTACTACGCTATACTTCTATACCTCTTTCTATTTATTTCCGAATAATTGTCCCACCATCTTTTTAAGCTACAGTTAATATAGTGATACTGCATGCTAGTACTCTATTGATCCCTTGGTCCCAATCTTCCTCAGACATACATACATCTTTCACAATCGGTTGTTGTGTCCTGAGACAAGATATTGGTCTCTTCTGTCCTCAGAAAAAAAAAGTTTGCTATTTTTATTTAAAGTTCGTACATCTCACTCAGGCTGTTCCTCGAATATTTATCGGACATGTAAAACATATTATTTAGGAACTTTGTCTTTACTAACCATATCCTTCCAATCCAGCCTTGTGATGTATGTGTTTATGAACTTCAAAATCAGCAGTAACTACAAAATATTCCAAGACCATCCAGTGTTTCTGTTTATTTGGAACTTGGTTTCTTGTATGGGCTATTCTAGAGGCAATTAGTCTTTCACACATTCTAATTAGGGGATCTTCCCCCCCCCCCCCCATATTCTGGGGAGATTATCAATAACATCTGGATTTTAATGACTCTAATGAAGTAAAATAGTAAGATTGAGTTTTCTCAGGCAAATTTGGCCGAAAGAAACATAAAAATTTATGTATGCATTATTGAAGCGTCTTCCATATTTATGTTTCTGAGAAAAGGGGACCCGGCCTATTATTGAGCTAAATATTTTGCAAGTCGCGTATTAAGCTCAGAACAATAAGATGGGAATCTCCAGAAATTGGCTGACACTTTGAGTTAAATAAGGATCTTTCTGAAAAACAAGAAAAATTTATGTGGTGTGACGGAAAGCATCAGACCGTTTTATCTAGGGGAATGCACATAAAATTTATGGATCCCGAACTATTATCTGTCTAAGATGGTCAAATTAGTACCTAGCCATTAACTAGAAGAAATTGCCATACAAACCAATCAAGTGAAATCTTAAGTGAGTTTTGAATTAATTTTAAAGTATATATATGACTCAAAAACGAACTGAAAAAAGGTAACTTTCTCCTATTTGTGTCTTGAGAAAATAGCGCTTGCTGTCTCTCTTGTTGGAACATGAGTAAGCAGGACAGATGGAATAGTAATATGCAAGAATAGACGATGTTGAGAAATATAGGAGCCGCGGCTCCCTGTTTCTCTGAGACGGCAGCCACTCACGTGACTGTGGTCGTGTGAAGGCTCACCCCAATATAAAAGAACATCCTCCTCTTGTTTTATAACACCACCACAAATAAAATTTCAACAGAGAAACATTTACCAAGATGTCTTCTGAAATAAGATCCACCAATATTAATTAGTGTAGGGCTACTGATGTCTACTAAGTACCTGGACTTCTTCTTGACAGTGCGTGTAGATCCTTTAATGCCAGATCGGCAACGAGAGTTGCTGCATCAGGCGGTTCATTAATTAACCAGGGTGATAAATCCAGAGTATGTACCTTACTGTAGGATACTGATCTCATAGTCACATCAAGATATGTAAACACTTCCTCTGAAGTGTTTACTTCAGGAGTAGATGGTGTAGAGGTGTCTGTGTTCATTGAAGTATAATTCATACGAGGTCTTTTGGTGGGTCTGGTTATTGGAGGCATCTTGGTATACCTCAGGCAGTTAATATTTGATTAAAGATCTAAACAATAATAATGCCCCATTTTATATTTGGGGAATCTTCCTTCACCAGAACAGCGACCATTGTTCTCTATGAAAACCTAATGGGTGCTATTTCAAAACATAGTGCTGGAAGCGCGCTCATTGATTGATGTTATTCAACAGTGGGTTATCCTGCATAAACTTCCTTGGATTATATATCCCTTTGAAAGATACAATGCATCTTCGAGTGGCCATCAAATAAGCATCACTGGATTATACACTTTCATGATAGAATAGCCCTCAATTACCATCCTCTAAAGTATACAGTCTTAGTTTGCCTTTTGCCACTTGTTCGAGGACAAGGCCTAGGATTTGGGCTCTACTGACCTATAAGTGGACCCGATTAGGGAATTCTGGTTCAGTAACACCTGTGAACATATTCAAAGCTGATTTTTCTTATTTTTGGCTTCAATATTATAGGTTACGTCTATTGTAGTTTTGACAAGAAAAAAATTGTGGCATTTGCAATCAAGACACGTGACCATACGATATCTGCTTTGATGGATATTTTATTTCATGTACTGAAACTAGAAATGGGTTCAGTAGTAGTTCTCCTGGTGGTTGATTTATTGAGTTCTATCTGAGCTGTGTGGCATCTCTGGTAAACAGCTAGTATTGAAGGCCTTAGATTGACTACATGGCCTTAGCTAATTTAGAAAAATATATATTATACGTCAACACATTTTTAGTTGGTAAAAGTAGTTGACCTCGAAGCAAAAATAACGGTTACAACAACAAAGCTGCAAATCCGAGAACACAGGCACCGATGATATTCCTAGACCCGGAATTGTCGAATGGAGAAATTTGTCCAATGGTTTTGGTGCGAGTGAGAGTCTGCGTGGTATTCTCTTCACCCATACTAGACTTTGATTTGAGGCCATTGGAGGCCTTGCTCGAGGGACCGTTAGAAGCATTTCCTGCTTTATGGCCGTGAGAAACTCCACTTGGTTTGGAAGTGGTCAATGCTTTGTTTGGTGTGGAAGTAATGGGGGCTTTGCTTGAGTTCACGATGAAGTTTTCTTCCTTGATGCTTTGTGATGGGGTTTCAGGGGCGCAAGAAAACTTAGCGGTGTTTTTGAGGTTGAAATTCTCTGCCTTAATAGACTCGGAACCTTTGGGTACAGAATTCGGGGTGGTTTCGGGAACAATGCAAATTCCAGTGACAGTCAATGTGGTAGCAGTAGACACAGTCACGGTAGATGGGATACATACTTTCTGACACACGGTAACAGTCACTGTGGTCTCTTGCGGATAGTATGTGGTGTAGTCGGTATAGGTCTTCCACACAGTAATGTGGGAAGACATCTCACACTCGGTGCAGATGGTGGCAGCCGCACTAGTCATCTTCGTGACGGTGGTGGCATTCCACTTGGAGGACTGGGTAGCTCCATTTATGTTCGAAGAGTTCAGCATGAAGTGACTCTTGCATTCAATGCATTCGGTAAGCGATCCTTTATTTTCACCCGATATTTTGGAGATAGAGGGTTTGGGAGCATCAAACATTTCAAAAGATCTCGAAACACTTGCAATGTATGTGTTTGAAGGCTTGGGAGCATCAGATATTTTGGGAGCAGAGAAGCTAAAAGCACCCGATTCCCTTGAGGCTGGAACCTCGGACATGCTATAATTGGATGCAGGCAGTACAAGTGATGCAAGCATATGGGTGTCAACTAAGGATGTCACCAGCTTGACTTCAGAGATGGCACCAGAAGAAACTTTAGTTTCATTGCTTTTCGCCATGGAAACACTCATTTGAGGCACTTTTGAGGACTCAGAAAACTTTTTATTTCCTTCCTCAGATGCATGTTTCTCTGCCTCCTTAATCATGGTATTCTCAGTCTCCTTAGTCGTAAGGTTTTTGTCTTCCTTGATCAGAAGGTTTTTGTCTTCTTTGATCATGGTGTTCTCAGCTTCCTGAAGTACAGGCTTCCTATCTTCCTTAGGTACGGTTTTCGTATCTTTCTTGGGCATCTTAACCTCATACAAATGAGCCTCATTTTCTGTTGGCACGTATTTTCTGTCAGCCTCATGCACATGTTCTTCACTGGACTCAATTACATGGTTGCTGTCAGACTTTTTAGAATTGAGTACATCATTTCCATTTTTTTCATGAGGATCTACCTTTTGCTCAATTCTTATTTCAGAAAAAAGTGCAGATTTCGGAGATTCAATTTTATTTTTCCCGTTCTCTTTTGGTCCATTATTTTCATCTTTCCAGTCTCCATTTTTCTCATCTTTGTCATTCGAATAAGCCTCATCTTGCTGAACATTTTCCAATTCACTGTCATCTTCTTCAGAATAGACTCTGCCATATTTCAGTCCATTATCAGAGGAAACTTGGGAATCCTCAAGCTCATAATTATCATTTTGCTCACCATCATGTTTCTGCTCATCAGCAAATAAAAGTTTCCACAATTTATCTTTATCTTTATCTGCAATTTCATCTTCTATACCAGAAAATCCCGGTAAATCGAAAAGACTTTCCAAATCAGTTTTTTCATCTTCTATACCAGAAAATTCCGGTAAATCGGAGAGACTTTTCAAATCAGTTTTTTCACCTTCTATACCAGAAAATCCCGGTAAATCGAAAAGACTTTCCAAATCAGTTTTTTCATCTTCTATACCAGAAAATTCCGGTAAATCGGAGAGACTTTTCAAATCAGTTTTTTCACCTTCTATACCAGAAAATCCCGGTAAATCGGAGAGACTCTTCAAATCAGTTGTTTCACCTTCTATACCAGAAAATCCCGGTAAATCGGAGAGACTTTTCAAATCAG
>NLAW01001462.1:3489-26665 GCA_002370915.1 Metschnikowia lochheadii | reverse complement strand
TCTTGAGGACACTTGTCTAACACTTGTCCAATATTGGCCATTGTTCTGGAGAAGACAATGGGCCGAGTGGGTTAGGGCTGGAGTCCCTGACCTGACTATATATATAGAGGAGGTCCCGCTCAGACTTGAACGGTATCAATTGTGACAACAAATGAAGGACATCCTAGCTTAATATATATATATTGGTAAGAATGGAAGCTACAGAAATGGTTACTGAAGTACCAAAGATTAAGACGCTTGTTGAAACTTAACGTGATAACTATTCCAGATTATGGGAGTGTATACAACAATTCCTAACAGTACCTCTCATGTGAAGTACACATAATAAGGTAACTTTGGTCAATTCTATGTGAGAGTTCCATTTATGGTATTAGGTCAATTTGCAACTGTTTCAATTACTTCAGTTACTTCCTTATTTTAGTACCTGTTATTTCAACTCCAGAAACTATTTGTATCCATATTGGTAATAAATAGTACATATAACTCCTTTTAAAGGAAAAAAAAAAACATGCTCTCCTTATGAAAATAGTAGCATTTCCATTATGTATTATCTATGGGAGTATTTTTATTCAGTTTAGTTCATCTATTTTTATTCTGTTATTATTATTACATAGTATTCCTTTTCCTTTAGAACACCTTAACTAGTACAAGGTACTAATTATAGAGCTCCTGGCTTCGATAGAAGAATTGTTGGTTTGACTAGTAGTAGTAGCAGTGGCCAATTAATGGTGGTTCTTGGTGGTTTTTGGTGGTGGTGGTGGTGAAGATTGGTGGATTCTAGGGTACACGTGACCTCTCCCACGTGACCTCCCGCACATCACTTCACTTCACATCAAACTCCACTTATCTTTACCCACCATGTCACTTTCCCACCGCCAACGTGAGGCTGTGTCGGGTCTAACTGCCGGTTTTGCCAGTACTGTCATAACGCAACCTCTAGATCTTGTTAAGGTTCGTTTGCAGCTTTCGAAACACCATTTTCCAGGGCATTTTTCTCTGGTTAAAAGTGTGCTCGGACAAATCTCAGCAGATGCCCGAACTGAGTGGGAGAAAAACGGGAAAAAAGGGCCCTTGGCTCGTCATGTGGCCCGCCAATACTACCGAGGCATTGGACCCAATCTTTTCGGTAATGTTTCTGCCTGGGGACTTTACTTCAGTCTATATGCAGAGACCAAACGGTATTTCACTGCCGCCGATGGTACTGTATACTATTTTGCCGCCTCTTCAAGTGCAGGAGCCATAGCTTCCGTTCTTACGAACCCAATATGGCTTTTGAAAACTCGGATCCTAAGTACGCTGCGTGCCCAGCTCAATTCATACCGCTCAGTATGGGACGGCATCCGGCAGATAGTGCATACGGAAGGGATCCGGACATTTTGGAGTGGAACAGTGCCATCTCTTTTCCACGTGATCCAGGCCGGTCTCCAATTTACGCTCTATGACCATGCCAAGAATTATTTTGCCCGACAAGATGGTCCTGACCTTGCTTTCCTGCAGTACCTTGCTGCCTCTGTGATGTCCAAGACCGTTAGTATGGCCCTCTTATATCCTTCGCAGGTTGTGCGGTCGCAGATGCAGAGCTACAACTTTGAACATGAGCCTCGGAACGTATGGACGGTCACGAGCCGCATCTACCTGCAGGACCGCCTAGGGGGTTTTTACAAAGGTATTAGTGCAAATATTCTCCGGGTTCTTCCAGCCACATGCATTACGTTTTTAACGTATGAATCCACCAAGAGATGGTTGAGCTAGTATGCAGGGCTGTGTGGTTAGTATGCAGGGTTGTGGCTATTCTGCAGTATTCCATCTATCATGCAGTATAAATCTCGCACCCGCGTTCAAGCGCATCCAAACACGTCTAAGCACATCCAGAGACGTTTTCGCTTACAGTCGACCATACACATAAAAACCGACAATATCAGCTGAAACACAGATGGATTTGAGTTCCGGGGATATGGTGCAGGATATTGGTGGGGACACGAACATCAGTATGGACCGGATTGGGAAGGAGGCCTCGGACGCGTCCCAAGTTCAACTAACCGGTACCGCGGAATTAGACCCCATCGTCAATGAAGATCCAAACACCGAACCTGAATCTGAAACGAAAAGAAGAAAATTGAATGAGGATCAAAATGAGTTGAATTCCGTGGGAGGCTGGTGGCCTAAGACCGTGACCTGCATACAGGACAAGCTTCAATTCTCCTCAAACACTTACCACACGGAAATCCCCCAACAAATCCAAGAAAACCCAAACGCAAATATCGTTCTTGGTGTGGATGAAGCAGGTAGAGGCCCCGTTCTAGGCCCCATGGTGTACGGAGTTTCGTACTGTTTGGAAAAATACCAGCCTGAACTCAAGAGGTACGGGTTTGCGGACTCCAAAGTTCTTAAAGATCATGTACGTTGTGATCTCTTCCAAAAGCTACATGACTCTAGCCATGAACTCTACCAGAACGTGGGATGGGCCGCCTGCACAATGACAGCCAAGGATATTAGCAACGGCATGCTCCGGAGCGTGCTAGGTGCAGGAGCATACAATTTGAATGAACAAGCTCACGATACTACTATCCAGCTAATCAAGGAGATCCTTGCTAAAGGGGTGCACGTGACCAGCATTTTCGTCGATACTGTGGGTCCTCCTGCAAGTTACCAGGCGAAACTCCAGCGTTTTTTCCCGGGAATTGACATTGTGGTCACCAAAAAAGCAGATAGCATTTATCCCATTGTCAGTACGGCGTCTGTGGTGGCCAAGGTGACCAGAGATTTGAATTTGAAGTGGTATGGAGAAACTTTGGACCTTTTAAAGGGACATCAGCTTGGTCTGGGGTACCCTCTGGACCCGAACACCAGCAAATGGCTCCATGGACACGTGGATAAAGTTTTCGGGTGGTTTTTCGGTCTAGTCCGGTTTTCCTGGCAAACAGCCAAGGATAGTTTGCTTAAAAATGGAGCTGTGCACGTGATCTACGAGGATGAATGTGTGGGTGAAAAAGGGTATCGGGACATTGGTGCACTGATGGCCAAGAGTGAGTTTATAGTGGACTCACTGTTTTATGGGCGTCCCGTAGAGCTCTAAGTTGGGTTTTTTAGGGGTGTTAGGGGTTGGAATTGGTGTAATCGGTGTATTTGAAAAGGTATGGAGATCAGGCGTTACATGCAGGTTGGTACCTCATTAAATATTTATAAAAGAGTATCCACACATTTTAGCAATGGTTCCAGGTATTTCGTAGTGTTTCAGGCCTGTTTCAGACTCGTTTTAGGGTGGTTTCAAATTGGTTTCAGAGTGTCACATCATATACATTAAACTATACAGTGATTTCCAGAACGATTCAAATCAGCGCGGCCAAATGTTCAAACCACACTAGCAAAAATTAAACAACCCAATAGTGTTAACGTTTGAGTGGGAACTACAGATGCAGTCATACACATAGAGCGGCTAGCGATGATGTACAGGACGACGGGCGGGAGCCGCCGAGGCGTGTGTGAAAAGATTTTCACGGGTTTAGAAAGAAGGTAGTTCTTCCGTAAGGTCAAGTGATGGGACGGACTGGACCCAAACTACAATCAGTAATTATAATCTCCGTTACCTGAAGTCTTACGACTAGGAACTCATAGAGTCCCCTTAGGTAATCCCCTTAGGTAATCCCGAATTCTTTACTACTGGGCTGTATTGTTTTAGGATCTTGCAATGTATGATTTCTCTACTTCTATTTGAAGTCCTATAAGATGATTGGTTCATAAATGCACAAATGATACTACATTTATCTATCTTACGTACCATCCAATATGGCAGGTCCCATAAGTGAACGGTATCAATCCCGAAGATTAAGAATAGAATCAATAAGATGATCAGTACTATGGGAACTACAATGAATGTTGTAGGAAGGGTGACTTCACCCTTCTTGAATTCACTCTTGACTAAAGACCTTATCTCACATCCAAGATATCTGACAATAAAGTCAAATGCAGATCTGCAAAAGGTTATGATTAACCGTATCATNTCAAATGCAGATCTGCAAAAGGTTATGATTAACCGTATCATGAAGGTATTGATTACCAGGAAACATTCTCTCTAGTCATAAGGTATGAGAGTTTGAGAATGGTCTTGGCCATTGCAGTGAAGCAAGGATTGGCAATAAGACAAAGGCATGTCACCACAGCATTCTTGAATGGAGTGTTGGAAGAGGAGATCTATATGAAACAACTCGAAGGGTACATGAAGAAAGGCAAGAAGCATTAAGTGCTTAGGCTAAAGAAGTCTTTATATGGATTGAAACACCTCGCGTGTGGCATGAAGTCATCCACAAAGTAATTTTTGAACTTCTGTTGACGGAGGTGCAAACTCCGCTTATCAAGTTTCTTAACGTATCCTTAACTTTACTTATATAAAGTTTGAAGTCTGAAAATTAATAAATAGTTCGACAAATTAGTGTTTTCAATACTTAATTATTACGATTTTACATCAACAGTTTAGTTTATTTCAAACCCTTAATCCTTGATCCTTGATCCTTAACAATTTTTAAGTCTTAAGTACGGGTGTTTTTTTTTTTTTTTAATTATTGGTCTGCTTAATTTTGTGTTAGAATTATTATGCGACCTGGGACGTTAAGCCTGTATTCGCAAGTGGTTATAAGCTTCTAACTGCTTGTCGGGGTTTTACGTCGTTTCCAGGGACGTTGCCTTAAAAGGAATATCTAAGTTATTCTAAATAATAGAGAAGTATTCTGACGGCTACCGTATATAGTAGGAACTCACCCGTTCAGTTGATGTAATAGAGATTATGTTAATATGTGTCGACCAGTCTTATCTCTTAAAATATATATGATGTGCTTTAGCTGTGGAGTTCTTCCTGTCTATCGTGAGGATCTTCAATGCGTAGTCCTCTTGGATTTCTTGGTATTTCTTGATCTTGATCTTCTCTTATCCTAAGCGTATCTTCGGTAAAGTCAGGTTCTTCATGTCCTCTTGTAGAGTTAAGAGTAAATCCTCTGAGATGAACTCTGTCATCTTCTTCAAGTTGTCTTTCTAAAATCCTTCTGTATTCCATTAGTATCCTGCTGTAGTCGCTTGGGCTGATCCTTCTATTGATATCTGAATTTTTCCATTTCAATTCAATAAACGGTGGGTGTTGGTTAACCCGCCTGATTCTTTCAATCTCGTGTAGGTTGTCGAGTATGGTTTGAAACATATTGTTAGATCCACAATAGGTAGAACACTGTTGAGAATGTCTAGGTAGAACAATGTTGAGAATGTCCATAGACACTCGCATAGACTGGAAATGCCTATCTTATTTCTTCTTAAGAGTGTTTTAACAATTCTGGTACACTAGTGTTCATTTGGCTCAATGTATTCTTAACTCGTGCGACTTATATCTAGACTAGAATATCTGTCTTGTGGTCTTCGCCGATACTCCTCACCCATGAGCGAGATCCCTTCTATATATATATATATATATATCACGTTCCCTTCTGAATTCCGTCTTCCTGTACCGGACTTGTTAATCCCTTGTCTGAAGTCAAACCCTATGACTGCAGCGCCAAGCCGCGGGTTATACTATCCGTCCGCACATATACATTCTTCGGAACCTTATGAGCTTTGTCTCTCTGTCCCATTCCGCTGTCTTTCAGGTAGCCCTTACCTGTACACGCGGGTTAGGACATCTCACATGTTCAACAAACACTACCTATTGATATAATATGGAGTCTACGATGTCCGATTCTAGTAGTGTCTACTATAAATGCCAATGCTGTGACACGGCATTTGGTTGTTGTGACAACTCGTGAATCAGAGGCCATCTTTCGAATATTCCAGAACAATGGTAAGGATTGGTCTGGTAGAGAGTTTTTCGAAGCCACGTTTCTCTCAAAGTTATATAAACCACTCCGATTCCTCTCTTTGAGGAACCATCAACGAATATAAGAGTTTAGGCATAAATGTATTAAAAAAACGTACCAAGTCTGGTTTGAACCATATTGCCGCACTTGTTAGATTCTGGTTACGTCCAGTACTCTGTTTTGTAGATCCTTTAATGCCAGATGATCGGCAACGAGAGTTGCTGCATCAGGCGGTCCATTAATTAACCAGGGTGATACATCCAGAGTATGTATCTTACTGTAGGACACTGATCTCATAGTCCCATCAAGATATGTAAACACTTCAAAGGCAGTGTTTACTTCAGGAGTAGATGGTGTAGAGGTGTCGGTGTTCATTGAAGTATAATTCATACGAGGTCTTTTGGTGGGTCTGGTTATTGGAGGCATCTATCTTGGTATACCTCAGGCAGTTAATATTTGATTAAAGATCTATTTGGGGAATCTTCCTTCACCAGAACAGCGACCATTGTTCTCTATGAAAACCTAATGGGTGCTATTTCAAAACATAGGGCTGGAAGCACGCTCATTGATTGATGTTTTTCAGCATGTTTTGTGTGTTTTGTATGTTTATTCGTTGATGATTCCTCAAGGAGGAACCGGAGTGGCTTATATAGACTAGTCCGGCATAGAGGAATGGAGGTCCTTCTGATCCACCAGTGCAGGGTTTTAACAGCCACATGGGTATTATACTACCCATGGTGGGTGTAACAGCACTGGTTTGAATAGTATTCAGAAAGACTGTATTAAGTGGTGTTTCATATGGAATCAAAGGTTTCAGAGTGGTTTCAGATTAGTTTCAGAGCCATATAAAAAATCACAGGAGTAGAATGGGCCACCGAGGACCTTCCAATCTCTAGCCAGCTTGAGCTTAGCAGCAGGAATTCTACGACCAAAAACCAAGTCTCCTGCATAAAAAAAATAAAACATAAAATACACTTGGTGCTACTTAAGGGGCTCTTTAAAAATACTGTGTTTTTGAAAATCCCATAATGTACATTCTAATCTATCAGGAAAGAAATTATAAAAAAATATCAAAGCCACTTTTCTAGAAGAGAACAAATTAACCTTGAATGTACTTCTTTTGTACAGTCAATCAATGATCTAAAACCGGTATGTCTTGTATAAAGCGAATATGTTCACAATAAGTTTATATGACCCTTAAATTCTAATTGCTTTATTCATTGGTGATTCCTTAGAATAAGGAATCTGAGCTACGTTTTAGTGTTTTCATGAGAAGAAATTGTTGGGGAAAAACTCCTTAATGATCATTGATTAGCTCACCTCAAGCCATCCTAGTACTTTCTGATTCGTTTCGGAGGGGTTTCTAATTCGTTTCAGAGTGTTTTTTCTGATTAGTTTCTGATTTGTTTCTGATTTGTTTCTGATTAGTTTCTGATTAGTTTCTGATTTGTTTCTAATTCGTTTCAGATTCGTTTCAGATTCGTTTCAGAGTGTTTTCTGATTAGTTTCTGATTCGTTTCAGAGTGTTTTCTGATTAGTTTCTGATTCGTTTCTGATTAGTTTCTGATTTGTTTCTGATTCGTTTCTGATTAGTTTCTGATTAGTTTCTGATTTGTTTCTAATTCGTTTCAGATTCGTTTCAGAGTGTTTTCTGATTAGTTTCTGATTCGTTTCTGATTCGTTTCTGATTAGTTTCTGATTAGTTACCTGTAGGTTTCAAATTGTAGTGGATCTTTTTTTTTTTTTTTTTTTCGGATGGAACTGACTGATTCCTGGAAAACTCCAAAAGTGCGTGAGTACAGTGTTTCTTGAAACGATTCACACCAGCGCGACAAAACGATTCAGACCACAGTAGCAAAATTTAAACAACCCAATAGTTCGGGAAATTACTGTTTTTAATACTTTTTAATACTTAATAAAGCTTTCACATTAACAGTTTAGTTTATTTCAAATCCTTAATCCTTGATCCTTAACAATATCTAAGTCGTAAGTACGAGTGTTTTTTTTTTTTTAATTATTGATATGCTTAATTTTGCTAGTACAGTGTTTCTCGAAACGATTCAGACCAGCGCGACAATATGTTTCAAACCAGACTAGCAAAATTAAGCACACCAATAATTAAAAAAAGTTTCGTACTTACGACTTAAAAATTGTTCAGGATCAAGGATTCAAAATAAACCGTTTATGTGAAAGCTTTATTAAGTATTAAAGGCAGTAATTTCTCGAACTATTGGGTTGTTTAATTTTGCTAGTGTGGTTTGAATCGTTTTGTCGCACTAGTTTGAATAGTTTTGAAAGACACTGTATGGTTTGAAACGTATTACCGCGCTGGTCTGAATAGTATCCAAAAAGACTGTAGTATCCAAAAAGACTGTACTTAAAGCATGATAAATGATACTAGAAATATTCAGAGCACCCCAAATATAAAAAACCAAGAGTGTATATAAACGTCAGACGTGTGTCTAATCCATTCACTAATATTTTTACTTTTTTTTCCTTTTTTTTTTTGGAGAATATTTTTAACTAGATTAGATTAGGATCTCGGATAAGTGCACCTGAAGACTTTGAATTTTTAATTTTTAATTTTTAATTAGGACATGTTATATGCAGGACGCAAAGATGTAGATTACTTATCTCCTGATGTGCTCTGAACTCGGGCATATCAGGTGGTCCTTTCAATAGCCATGGAGTAAATTCCAGAGGACTGTACTTATTGGTGTTGATAAAGTTCATAGTCTCTTCAAGGTATGTGTATACTTGAGGAGTTACACGAGAGCTGATTCTGGTGGGTCTGGCAGATTCTGGTGGGTCTGGCAGATTCTGGTGGGCCTGGCAGTAGAAGACATTGTGATGTCATCCCAGATAATATATTCTGATTGATTAATTAATTAACACACACTAGGATTTGTTAGGAAACGATTTCACAAGGATACTGAGATGCAAGGTATCCCGGTCGGAAAACACTTGCATACAACGTGCTTGTGTTTCATGTATTTGCAGGGTTGCATCCAACCAGTGTACAGTCTTTTTCAAAAGGATTCAAACCAGCCTCCAGATTTAAGAATTTAGAATCTTGAATTCTAATGAGAGTTGGTGTTTGAAACATTATGATATTTGGTTTAAAAAACTGTGTGCAGGAGTACGGAACCTTTTGAGTTATTAGTTTGTTTAATTTTGTTAGTTCTGGCTCCAAACATTTGACCCCCTGGTTTGAATAGTTTTGAAAAACACTGTATATAACAGCGAGGGTTTCCTCCCTTGGATAAAAAATGAGGGGGTTCCTCGTCTATTCTAGGCCCAATACATACAGTCTTTTTGGATACTATTCAAACCAGCGCGGCAATATGTTTCATACCAGACTAGCAAAATTAAGCAAACCAATAATTAAAAGAAGTCTCGTACTTACGACTTAAAAATTGTTAGGGAACAAGGATTTGAAATAAGAAATAAACGTGTCTGTTTATGTGAAAGCTTTATTAACTATTAAAAGCAGTAATTTGCCGAACTATTGGCTTGTTTAATATTGCTATTGTGGTCTGAATCGTTCTGTCGCGCTGGTCTGAATCGTTTCGAATAACACTGTACCATGATAAACTATACGACGTGAGGAAGACGTCCATCATAAGAACAACAGTTGTCGGTTGCTGTTGAGTTCTTACAGGATTTTAGCGAGAGTTCCAACTTATATAGTCCAGGAATTCTGCTAGACTTTCAGTCTTTCACTGAAGCTGAACCTTCTTCAACATGCTTCATGCAGGAGCTAAACCTTCATCAAGAATCACCAAAGGAAGGAAGGCGAACCACACTCTATACTTTCTAAGAGCTCGCCTTCCATTTCTGGAATGATCAGTAATTGCTCATTCTCAACAAAAGATGTTGAGAAAACAGCATTAATAATAAATTTGGAATCCTTTTTATAACATACTGTTCCCCTAAATAATTCAATCCTTTAGTTATAGATAATATATATAGAAGGTATATTAAATTTTTATTTAATATTTCTTTTATTGTATATGCAGAATTGTAATTGTTGTTAGACTCCGGTCCGGTTACGTCAGGTGCTCTAGTTACTATGTTTTTTGGTTGATGATTTCTCCAAGGGAGGAATCTGAGGTGTTTATATAGTGGTGCGTGAGGCTTAGCTCAACAACAATAGCGATGAATGCTGGGGCGCAGCATTTTGAAGTGGCTATTGTTAAGATTAGACAGAGTAGGCTTTAAAATACCTCAATAGGTAGGGCACTACCTATTGTGGATCTAACATTATAAGTCATAATATGGAAACTCCCCTGTCTGCTTATTAAAAGAGTTAATAGAGGAGGTTACATCCGAAGGTTCATAATTTTTAGTTTTAATGTTCTTAATTTAGATGCTTGCTCAATAATTTTAGAACACTTATATATAATAAATCCCATATATGTTATGTTCTTTATAACGTAAATTGCCTTAGACTTGTATTCGTTGATGGTTCCTCAAAGAGGGGAACCGGGGTGGCTTATATAACTTTGAGAGAAACGTGGTACCGAAAAACTCTCCTCCAGAACAATGATAAGGATTGTTCTGGCATGTGCAAAAGGGGCCTCTGATTCACGAGTTGTCACAACGACCAAATGCCGTGTCACATCATTGGCATTTGTAGTCGACACTACTAGAATCGGATATCGTTGGCTCCATATTGTATCTATAGGTAGTGTTCTACCTATTGTGGATCTAACATCCCCCCAGCCCCGATGTCGATCTATCGGGCATTGGAAGGCCATGTTTTTGAGCGTATTCTCGGTAAAGGTGGGGAGCGGTTGATTTCAAATCTCCAGCTCGTACCGTAATGATTTCGCCCTTTGGGTGTTTGGTAGACCGTTTGCAGCGAACCGTTAGAATATAGCCGCGGCTTACCTTTTTGTGACCTATGATCAGTTCTACCTCGACTAATTCGGATCCGTCCTTATAACGTTTGAGACCGACGTCGGTAGGAAGTGGAGTGAAGTACTCCTTAGGAATCGTCTTCAGTAAGCGTAGCTGGCTAATGTGGAAAACGTTGCTGCCTTTATATTGCGGGGGCATCACGAGCTGGTAATTTACCTGTGATTCAACTTTTGCAATTTCAAATGGTCCTGCGAATGTTCAAAAAGAGCCATCGGAGCACTTCGTGCATAGATGGCCAAACGCCGTATCACCATTGTAACAATATTCAAACTGAGAGGCTTCATAATACCTTCATATGCAGGGCCCTGCCTATGGTGGATCTAACAAGTATGTTCTGTTTTAGATTAGTGGTAGAGATATTTCAACTAAGTAATGAGTATCAAGTTTGTTAACCTCATCATACAAGAAGCCCAAATTACTTATACCTCGAAATAACAGAATTGCTGATGAGTATTTCTTACTTACTTACTGCTATACAAGCTAAAAAGGTATTACCAAATAAAGGTTGTGTTAGATTTGGGTACATAAATCCTAAAAGGATTGGTATTAATATGTAAAGCTCTATAGCTTGCCTAAACATATGCTCTCACTACGTGCACCATGAATATATCTAATTAATCATCCTCCATTTACACTAGGGTCAGCCTACTCCGAACTGCCCTCCAAACCATACGTGATAGTTTCTCATCATATGGCTTTCTGTTATGTTCTTTAATACATTTATGCCTAAACTCTTACATTCGTTGATGGTTCCTCAAAGAGAGGATCCGAATAGGTTTATGTAACTTTGAGAGAAACGTGGTACCGAAAAACTCTCCTCCAGAACAATGGTAAGAACAATGGTAAGAACAATGGTAAGAACAATGGTAAGAACAATAGTAAGGATTGTTCTGGCATGTGCAAAAGGGGCCTCTGATTCACGAGTTGTCACAATAACCAAATGCCTTGTCACAGCATTGGCATTTATAGTAGACACTACTAGAATCGGACATCGTAGACTCCATATTATATCAATAGGTAGTGTTCTACCTATTGTGGATCTAACACTTTGCATGTATTACTAATTTAATGCAATATATTAAATTTCTTATATCTATCATTAACTTATACAAAATATGAAGAACACATATTTTTATTATAAGAGAAGGTTTATAGATATTTCATAATTCAGTAATCTCCTTTTCATAAAAGTTGATATTTTTATATTCCCTGGAGGCAATAAATATTTCATATTTTAACCGAATAAGAGCGCTCAGCTCACGGCGGTCCAGGCTTGCAGGGCACGTCTTTACTAGTTTCCCCAACCTTGATTGTTCTGACGACCAAGGGTCAGTGAAGGCCGACTCCCATATATATAATGAGGCCTTCGCAACACGTCTTATTAGATAACCAATTGAACATCTCTACCTAGGGAGACATACCAAGAAGCCTCCCAGATCCAAACCCACCAGATCTTCTCTCCTTATACTGACAATGAGACCCACCAGATCTCCTAGTACTGACAATGAGACCCACCAGATCTTCTCTCCTTGTACTGACAATGAGACCCACCAGATCTCCTAGTACTGACAATGAGACTCCGCCTATATCTGAAGTAAACTCTTTACCTCAAGTGTTTACTTATCTTGATGAAACAATGAGATCCGTATCTTATAGTAAGAAAGGATCTGTGGTCCTTAAACCATGGTTACTCTATGGGCCACCTGATTCCCGGGCATTCCTAGCTGAGCTGGAGTTAAAACATCTACAAAAAAAGTGTAGAGAAATCAGTCCAAGTCATTGGTGAACATCAGTACCACTACACCAATTATATTGGTGGGTCTGGTGTGGGGGGAGAGAGATATCTTGGGATGTCCTCCTTTTGGTGGTATATATATGTTTTTGGTGGTGTTATAAAATAGCGGAAGCTTGGTCTTTTATATTGAGGTGAGCCTTCACATGACCAAAGTCACGCGAGGGACTGCGGTATAAGAGAAACACCAAGAGCTGTTTTCTCAACAAAAAGAAGTATTTGTTGGAACATGAGAAATCAGTACATCTCTGATGTACTCCATTTATAGACTTGTAGCCTATGAATAAACGTATATATATATATCCATGTTCCATGTGACTCCATGTTCCATGTGACTCCATGTTCCATGTGACTCCATGTTCCATGTGACTCCATGTTCCATGTGACTCCATGTTCCATGTGACTGCATGTAAGCAGGACAGATGACGAGGTTTACTTCTCATAGAGACTTTTAATTGGATCACTGAAGTAGTTATTGTTAATCAATTATTTTGGTGGTCTATTCATGACATGGCTGTAGAGGGTAGCCCTGGAAGGTGATGTAATGTGAAGAGGTATGTCCTTCTTAGTTGATGCATATTTTTGTATCCTTTTTAGTGTACCTGGGGATATAAATCTAGAACAATTATAGATCTGGATGTGGATGTGGATGTGGATGTGGATGTGGATGTAGATCTGGATCTGAGTGGAGTATACGCCTAGAGTTTATACGCACCTGTTGAAGAGAGGATCAATCAATTTCAATCATATGCTGTCAGCGCGACTGGTTTGTGGCAAATGCGCTTTTCAGTTCCGACTAGTAAAATGTAAATGGTAATAAACCGGGTCCCCCGGATCGGCTGCGAAAAAAAGACCGGTTTACCAACAGAAAAAAGAAATCCGAGGGTTAGGTTACTAATGTCGGATGTACGGGTGTAGCAAAAAAAGTCTGGTGTACTGGTCGTTTTTTTCAATGTCGGGTGTACTGATCTCCCGATTTTAGTCGGATCTCGGAAACAGACAGTGGGATGTGGTGTACCGGTGCGCGCGCCCGGCGCCGGACATTCACCCCCGGGCGGAAGACAACCATGCGATGCTCACATCCCCAACAAAGCAGCTTTCTTCTTCTCACATTCACCACCATGTCTGCCTTGTTTGCCCGTAGAGGCGCCGTCGCCTCGTTGCGTGCTGTCGCCATTAATTCCCAGAAGCCCAGCCTCGCCTCGTCCTTTGCCGCTCAAATGGCCCTTGCCGCCAGATTCTACTCCTCCAAGGACTTCCCCTCCCACACCGTCATCAAGATGCCCGCCTTGTCGCCCACCATGACTCAAGGAGGTCTTGCCTCGTGGTCCAAATCCGTCGGAGACGAGTTGACCCCTGGTGAGCCCATTGCTGAGATTGAAACCGATAAGGCTTCCATGGACTTTGAGTTCCAGGAGGAAGGCTACTTGGCCAAGATCTTGGTGGACGCTGGAACCCAGGATATTCCTGTGGGTAAGCCCATTGCCGTGTATGTTGAAGACTCGGGCGATGTGGCTGCTTTTGAGGGCTTCACTGCTGAGGATGCTGGAGAGGGAGAAACCAAGGCTCCTGAAGCTAAGGAGGAGGCCAAGGACGAGAAGAAGGAATCTTCTGGTTCTAGTTCTGGTTCTGGTTCTGACTCTGCCAAGCCTGCTAAATCTGACTCTTCCAAGCCTTCTTCCGGCTCCAAGGCTCCTGCTGGCCGTATCTTCGCCTCTCCTTTGGCCAAGACCATTGCTTTGGACAGAGGCATTGCCCTTAAAAACATCAAGGGTTCCGGTCCTAACGGCAGAATTGTGGCCAAGGACGTGGAGAACTACAAGGCCCCTGCTGCTGCTGCTGCTGCTTCCCCTGCTGCTTCTGCTGGCTCCGCAGGCGCAGCTTCATTCGAAGATATTCCTATTACCGGCATGAGAAAGACCATTGCCAGCAGATTGTTGCAATCCACCCAACAATCGCCCACTTACATTGTGCAATCGCACATCAACGTTTCCAAGTTGTTGAAGTTGCGTCAATCGCTCAATTCCACCTCTGAGGACCGTTACAAGTTGTCTGTCAACGACTTGTTGATCAAGGCCATTGCCTTGGCCTCGTTGCGTGTTCCCGAGGCCAACTCTGCTTGGATGGCCGAACAGGGTATCATTAGACAATACAACGTGGTGGATGTTTCCGTTGCCGTGGCTACTCCTACCGGGTTGATCACTCCTATCATCAAGAACGCCCACAGCAAGGGCTTGGCCGCCATCTCGCACGAGATGAAGGACTTGGGTAAGAGAGCCAAGGACAACAAGTTGGCCCCAGAAGAGTACCAGGGAGGAACCATCTGTATCTCCAACTTGGGCATGAACCACGCCGTCAACTCGTTCACATCCATCATCAACCCACCCCAATCGGCCATTGTGGCCATTGGAACCGTGGAGAAGAAGGCCGTGCCTTCGTCTGTCAATGAACAAGGATTTGTTTTCGAAGACTTCATGACGTTGACCGGTACTTTTGACCACAGAACGATTGACGGAGCCAAGGGAGGAGAATGGATCCGTGAGGTCAAGAAGATTGTGGAGAACCCATTGGAGTTCTTGATCTAGACAACTGTTTATAGAGTAACTTGTGTCGAACCGCAGAAGTTATGTCAGTATCAGTAGTCAGTAGAGTCAGTACAAGAATTAGTATGGTAGTTAGTACTACTCTGCAGTACCACTACACACTTACCCATTGATATAGACACATTAGACTGACTATTCTAGCTGATTATACAGGTATTTTGATATACACACTATAGATTATAGATGTTACCTAGCCATAGAATTAAGTATTCAAAGATCTCTTATACTACCAAATCATATGAACGCATTATATAGACATATGGTAGCTCGTCAGAATATAACTCTTGTCATCAACACTTAGTCATCACTATAAAATAAACGGTCCAGAAAAAGAGAGGATCTTGAAGTATCCCAGTAGATCGTCACTATACACTTCACTATACTATGCTATACAGTGATTTTCAAAACTATTCAAACCAGCGAGGCAAAACAATTCAAACCACACTAGCAAAGTTAAACATACCAATCCACATACCCCAAACAAGGTCTTCAAACCAATCATATCTCCAAAACAATCATATCTCCAAACCAATCTTATCTTCAGATATATATCTTCAGATATCAATTCATGCACTCTAGCATTTTGCTTTTGTGTGTATATATCATGATCGTTGCTTTTGTGATAGTATGGAAGTAATGGTTTAAACAATGGTATAAATAGTGGCGTAGAGAGTGGTTCAAAAAATGGGTCTCAATGGTGGGGGTCTCTCTTCTTATATGTTGTGGTGCGCGGATGGCTGTAAATCAGAATGGTGGCAAATGAGGGGCTGTAAATCAGAGTGGTGGCAAATGAGGGGCTGTTGCGAACAAAGAATATAAATAGAGCCCCTATCCCCTCGAACCAGTTTTCTCTCACCACCAATACAAATTCATACCAGTTCATGTTCCATCCGGTTTGGCCCTTGATTGGACCCTTGATTGGACCCATGATTGGTACTACAACACTCCCAAATGTAGTACATTATAATATGATGCAATCGTCCAGATTTAAGGTTTCAGATTTCAGAATATTGAATTCTCATAAAGGTTGGTGAGTGAAACATTGTGTGATTTGGTTTGAAAGACCGTGCGGAGGGGTACGAAACGTTTTGAGTTTTTGGTGGATTTAATTTTGCTAGTTCTGGATCCAAACATTTTGTCGTGCTACTTACACCAGAGAAGCAAAATGGTTCAAACCACACTAGCAAAATTAAACAAACCAAAAATAATTCAATAATGTTCCATACCCCTTCGCACGCTCTTTCAAACCAAAATGGCCTAATGCTTTTCACATCAACTTTCATTACAATTCAATATTGTGAAATCAGAAATCTGCAATCTTAAATCTGGAGGATTGCATCATATTATAATGCACTACATTCTGGGAGTCTAGCAATACTAATCAAAGGCCAAGGCGGAGCGAAACATGAACTGGGTTTCGTTGTTTGTGAGGTTATGTGGATTGGTTTGTTTAATGTTGCTAGTGTGGTTTGAACCATTCTGTCTTCTTGGGTCGAACCATTCTGTCTTTTTGGGACTATTCTGTCTTCTTGGGTCGAACCATTTTGCCAAGCTGGTTTGAATAGTTCTGAAAAACACGGTATGTGAGTTCCCAATGAAGTAATAATGGAGTAATAGCACATACTAGACTAATCAATTCAGGGGATTCCAATGGTCCAAGAGATTGACAAGTTATCGGCAGCCAACGATTCGATGAGATGAGGGCTGAAAATGATATTATCTCCAATACTTCGTCGACCCAGGAATCGGAATTGATCAAGCTCCATGCCAAGTTGAAGAATGCCACCAAGAAACTAAAAGAATCGGAGACATCCAATGAATCGTGATAAGAGAAATCGAGCTTCTCTGCAATGGATGCCAAAATCCAAGAAATCCAGGCACTCAATGATACCATAAACCAACTCACCAAACTGAACATTGATCAGGGCATGAAGTTGAGTGCAATCACCAAAGAATTGAATGAGGCAACCAACGACAAATTCTCCGCCAAGCTTGACTTGAGCAAAGTCAACAATGA
Source organism: Metschnikowia lochheadii (assembly GCA_002370915.1). Classification (NCBI taxonomy): domain Eukaryota; kingdom Fungi; phylum Ascomycota; class Pichiomycetes; order Serinales; family Metschnikowiaceae; genus Metschnikowia; species Metschnikowia lochheadii. Next base: position 9,496 of record NLAW01001462.1, on the reverse strand, counting down.
ACTGATTTACCTTAAAGGTCAAAAAGAGTGGTATGAGACACAGCTCAAGTCAATTCAAGGCAAGTACACCCACTTGATCAAGCGTCATGACAGTGAATACTACAGGGATGCTAACAAGATCTCGTCTCTTACGAGCCAAAACGATTTATAGTCCACTGGTTAAAGGTTAATGGTCTAATAGTGAATGATCTAATAGTGAATGATCTAATAGTGAATGATCTAATAGTGAATGGTCCACTGGTTAATGGTCCACTGGTTAATGGTCCACTGGTTAATGGTCCACTGGTTAATGGTCCACTGGTGAATGGTCCACTGGTTCAATAATCCACTGGTTAAGGGTTAATGGTCCACTGGTGAATGGTCTACTCTTTGTTGGTTAATGGTAATCACTATAGTGTATTCGCATAAGACGCCTAAGCTGAGAGACGCGTAAAAGATATACAGCCATACAAAACTAAGAACAGTATACGGTACACGGTATTCCAGCGCGCATAAAAAACCAATCCACCCACCCATACATACATTCTACTCACACACTCTCCCAGTTCTTCCACACATACATTCCACTCATACACTCTACCAGTTCTTCTACTGCTTTTACTGGTAACTCATTATGACTCTTGAGACGATTTACATTGCTCGTCATGGGTATAGGTCCAATTGGCTTCCGCCGCCACACCCTCCTAACCCTACGGGTATCGATAGTGATCCTGTTTTGGCTCCACATGGTGTGGAACAGGCGAAGGAATTGGCGAAGCATGTTGTTTCTTTGGAGACTGCGGTGAGACCACAAATGATAGTGTCTTCGCCTTTTTATAGGTGTATTGAGACATCTGAACCCATTGCTAAGGGGTTGGGGCTTCAAATCGCCATTGATAGGGGGATTGGCGAGTGGTTCAAGAAAGATCGCCGAGTCATTCCTGTACCGGCGGGTTATAAGCAGCTCGAGCGGTTTTTTCCCGAAGTCATTGGCAATTCGGAGCTCTGGGATGGTTCGGGAGTGGTTCCTTCATCTTTGGGAGAAGCAGAAGTTGATATTTTCAATAGAGCATGCGAGTTTTGGAAATCGTTTTTTCCCAAATTTGAAGAAAAGTACCCCGACGTCACGTGCATCCTTTTGGTGACTCATGCGGCTACCAAAATCGCTTTAGGAATGGCCTTGATGCAGTTAAGCTCTGTGCATGATATTATTGACTTTGAAGGAGAAACTAAACTTAGAGCTGGCGCATGTTCGTTGGACAAGTATGTGCATGACGGAAGCCATTGGAAGTTAAAGGAAAATGGCAGAACGGATTTCCTTACTAATGGAGAGGAAATGAACTGGAACTTTGACGTTAAGTTCGAGGCCGGGTCTGATGAAGATATCAAGGCTCGAAAGGAGAAGGAAGAAAGGGAACAACAAAACGGTCAAACAGAAAAGGACGAGAATGAAACCGATCAAAGAGAAAACGGTCAAACAGAAAAGGACGACAACGAAACCGATCAAAGAGAAACCGATCAAAGAGAAACCGATCAAAGAGAAACCGATCAAAGAGAAACCGATCAAAAGGAAAATGTTCAAAAAGATGACTCCCCTTATGAGGTACGTACCTAATCCTAATACACAGTGGTACGGATATTACTAACGGCAGGAAGTGTACTTTGCCATCGACGTGCCGGTGGTAGCACCGTCCTTTTATGACGATTTATCGAGAGAAGGAAGAGCTTCAGAAGACACAGGACTCACAGATCAACTCCTCATCAACCCTAATGCCAAGTTACAGATGACGGAATTGGACCATGAAAACCCACTTTTCAAAATCTCAGATAATGCTAATGCTGCAGCAGATCCCGAATCGGTTTTTTTCAGCAATCTAAGTGCCATAGATGGCCAGATCTATAAGACTTCATGGCGCAAACTTCTAGGTACGGAAATGGTATTTGATGATCATGGAACGTTATTGGGGACTGTACGTGAGCATTTGGTGGCTGATGGTCCAGTCAAACCAAAGACGGCAGAACCCTCAAGTGTACAGGAAGACGCTCAGGAAGGTGATACCAGATCAGCATTTCTTAAAAAGGCAATTGCCTTGGCTAAAAGGAAAGAAGATCGGTAGTCAATGGAAGATGAATTTGCGTCCATGCACTCTCTATTCAGACATCACTTTATGGTGCATTATTGTTGGATCAGACTGATTCAGAAATCACTTTGTTATGCATTATTGATTGAACTGGTTTAGAAATCAATTTGTTATGCATTTACTGTTGTGATCAGACTGTTTTAGAGCAGTATTTGGAGTGTCCATATGGATACTCTTAACCTGATAGATGTGGAGCAAGAACAGAACAGAACAGACAGACAGACAGACAGACAGACAGACAGACAGACTATAATGAATGCGATAAAGATAGACTATCTTCATTGTTAAAGAACAAGAACAAAAAGAATTGAAAAAAGAAAAGACTGGGAAAATGGAGGAGGTGATCATGACTAATATCCAATATAGCAGATGCCAGATGGAAGTGAGGTATTGGACAAAGGCAAGGGCCTACTTGCTATAGATGATGAACTGAAAGTATCCAGCAATGAACCCCATGCAAGTGTCTAGATTGTGAAGATTTAGTCTGAAACGCCTCCATACCAGTCATCTTATCTGACGCAACCTTGGTAGGTTTTGCTCCCTCATTCAAAGCCTCAGTCAAAGTGTTGTTATGCTGGGTCTGATATCTCTGTCCAAGGTTCCTGTCTGAATTTCTGTTCGATATTGCTGTCCTTCCGTCTGATATTGCTGTCTTTCTGTCCGATATTCCTGTCTGACCAAGAGTCTAGAGGAATTAATGGTTTTAAAGGGTGATACTCAAACAAGCCCTTGCCACAGTTGGCCGATGAAATCAGTATCAAGTCAAACATCAATGCAGACGACTCTAGGTCGGAGTCAGAATCAGATCTGGGGTCCAGGTAGCTCACAATTTGAGTTCCTGGGTCCACACACTAAAGATTGTGACGATCTTGCCAATTGAAATCTTTTACTCAGGGACTCTCTTGTACTTTAAAGTTCAAAAAGTTGAGGCCCCAAAGACTCATCAAAAAAACGAGAACTTGGATTATCTATCATTCTGCAAAGTCTGCAGTGTTAATCCCATTTGACATGTTCAAAAGAAGTACCAATCCGTTGAGCAGTCAATTGTATTGATATATTCCTTTCTATTATAAGAAAGACAGGTTAGAATACGCAAAATTGAAAACCGACTGGCAAAATTGAAACAAGCCAATAAACAAACCAATAAACAAACCAATAAACAAACCAATAAACAAACTACTATAATCCCCCAAACAAGGAAAACCAGTTCAGTTCAGTTCAGTCCGTTTTAACCCTTTGATTGGTACTGCAAGACATTCAGACACTGTCAAATGTACAACATATAAGGCAATCCCCCAATATTTCTCAGAATATTGAATTCTAATGAAAGTTAGTGTTTGAACCATTATGCCATTTGGTTTGAAGGTATGTGCGAAAGGGTACGCAACTTTTTTGAAAGATTGGTTTATTTGATTTTGTTACAGTGTTTTTCAAAACTATTCAAACCAGCGAGGCAAAACAATTCAAACCACACTAGCAAAGTTAAACATACCAATCCACATATTGTAACCCCAAACAAGGTCTTCAAACCAATCATATCTCCAAACCAATCATATCTCCAAACCAATCTTATCTTCAGATATATATCTTCAGATATCAATTCATGCACTCTAGCATTTTGCTTTTGTGTGTATATATCATGATCGTTGCTTTTGTGATAGTATGGAAGTAATGGTTTAAACAATGGTATAAATAGTGGCGTAGAGAGTGGTTCAAAAAATGGGTCTCAATGGTGGGGGTCTCTGTTCTTATATGTTGCGGTGCGCGGATGGCTGTAAATCAGAGTGGTGGCAAATGAGGGGCTGTTGCGAACAAAGAATATAAATAGAGCCCATATCCCCTCGAACCAGTTTTCTCTCACCACCAATACAAATTCATACCAGTTCATGTTCATGTTCCATCCGTTTTGACCCTTGATTGGACCCTTGATTGGACCCATGATTGGTACTACAATACTTCTAAATGTGGTGCTGAAAGACTTCTAAATTCAGTGCATTTGGGGGAATCGTCCAGATTTAAGGTTTCAGAATATTGAATTTTTTAATGAATGAAAGTTGGTGTTGTTTGAAACATTCCGCCATTTGCCATTTGGTTTGAAAGGATATGCGAAGGGGTACGCAACTTTTTTGAAATATTGGTTTATTTGATTTTGTTAGTGTGGTTTGAATCTTTTTATTGCACTGGTTTGAATAGTTCTGAAAAACACTGTATTGGTTAGATTAATTTTGAATCATTGGTTTATTTAATTCTGTTAGTGTGGTTTGAAGGGGTTTTGAATGTTGAAAAACGGTAACGAGGTGAAGGCGCGTAGTAATCTCTCAATGGCTTGGAGGGATACCGCGGTAACAGTGATTTTCAAGATTATTCAAACCAGTCTCCAGATTTAAGAATTCAGAATACTGAATTCCAATGAAATATTGATTCCCATTTGACATTGGCCATTTGGTGGTTTGAAAGACTGTACAGAAGGGATATGCTCCTTTCTTGAGTTATTGGCTGATTTAATTTTGCTAGTGTGGCTCTAACCATTTGGCCGTACTGGTTTGTGAGGGTAGACCTCCCACATATATAAGGGAGTCTAGACCATATCCATTTTCTACGTGACTCAATTAATTATTATCTGTGTGGAGGATACTAAGATGCCTCTTAAAGCCAGACCCACCAAGTCACCAATGGACACTGATAACTCTATACCTTCTTCTATTGATGTAAACACTCCCGAAGTGTTTACATATCTTGATGAGACTATGAGGATGGTTGCCTTTAGTAAATGTCCGCTGGACATAACACTATGGTTAATCTATGGTCCACCTGGTGGTGCAACTATAGTTGCGGAACATGCCTTATTAAATCTACATTGAAAAACACTGTATACATTGTATACATTGTATACATTGTGTATAAGGTATATTAGACCAAATATGTGATATGTGAGTTGTATTCCAGTTATACATCCATCTTGGATATAGCACTACTCTAAAATATTAGATCTACTTTATATCACTACGAAAAACGACTGAGTTTGTGGTGTAGAGGAGACTAGTGTGGGATTTGGGGGGTTTGGGGTGGATGTACTGGGGGGAGGTCTTGGTGTGCGTGTGTGCTCACGCTCTCCACATTCTACTACTACTACTGCACCATGTGGACATCTACAGACTATGAGGTACTTCTGCACTACGATATTATTTTAGGCTCTTCTTCGCCCCGTCGACAAGATATTCTTGCGCAAAATATCGGCCTCCCGAAATTCCGAGTTCTCAAGTCCACTTTTGACGAAAATCTCCCTAAATCGGGCCTGGACGTCGACTATGTCACCCAAACTGCCCATTTAAAGGCCCATAGTATTCTCCCGCTCCTCGAAAAGCCTTCTATATTGTTGGTGGCCGATACTGTGGTGTCGTGCGGTGGCCAAATCTATGAAAAGCCTGAAAACGACTCCCATCAGATGCAAATGCTTCAAAATTATAGGCTGAATCAAGTTAGGGTGATCACGGCGGTTCATGTTTTCAGAGTAACGAAAGGAAAAGTGGAAAAACACCTTCTGGGCTGTGAAATTACCGAATTGACCTTTGATAATGCACTTACGGATGATTCCTTACACCAGTACATCCGGAGTGGCGAAGGGAAAGGTGCTGCTGGTGGGTTTAAGTACCAGGGCCTTGGGAGTATGTTATTCCGAGAAATCCATGGCGATTTCTTTAATGTGGTGGGTTTACCGGTGAAATTGACCCAGGATTTGGTCCTGCAGGCAGTGAACAGTGCCGAGCACGGCAATTAGAGACTAAGTAAGTACAAGGGAGGGTTGAAAGGGAGTTATGAGTTTGTGGAATTTGGACATAAGTCGTTTGGGAAGGAGGGGGAGAGAGGTAGGTGGGGGGGGGGGGGGG
>NLAW01001451.1:0-28881 GCA_002370915.1 Metschnikowia lochheadii | reverse complement strand
CCGGCGGCTCATCCGTCGTCCTGCATATCATCGCTAGTCACCCCATGCGTGTGACTGCTTCTCTAGTTCTTATCCACGCGTTAACAAATAGTCCCAGCAGAAATCTATAGTGAGTAGTTTTATTTTAATAAGTAGTGGCCCCAGTACTAAGATAAAACCAGTAACACTAAGATACAATGAGTATATAGTCAGTAGTAATATATATAGTGGGTAGTATAGTGAGTATGAGAGGTCTAAAGTTAGACTGGAGAAATGGCCTCGGTTCAATAGGACCATACGGAATACAAAAAGGCCTTAAAACGTCCACCTAAACATAAAAAAAAAAAAACAACAAAACAATCCACTAGAGAAATACTATCAAGTACCTTTCTTTTCTTTTTACCCAAATCATCTAAAGTCATCCTCGGGTCTTCCTTTTAATTTATATTAACTCCCAGAAGTTTCCATCCCCCGAGTGTCTATCCCTTGAGTTTTGCTTGCATCCCCCCATCCCCGAATTTAAGCTATTACTCCCTGAAAACGTGGCTACTCCTCCATGTCCACCACTTAACTCCATAGATATAGATATATGCTTCTGACGTGAAGTTATTAAGCCCTGGTATATCTTCCCCACTGCGATCACAGTATTACTAGTCTGTAGTGAGTAGTATAGTGAGTAGTTCATAATGAGCGGTAGTGAGCAATCCATAATGAGTGGTAGTGAGTAGTCTAGAGTGAGCAGTAGGGAATTGTCGGGAATGGTAGGGAGTCCTGATGGGTGGTGGTATTATGGGAAGGATATTCATTAGAGTGGGTAGAGTCTTTGGTGACCTGGAGGTTATGTGTTTATTTAGTACCATGGTACCAGAAAAGAAGTACTCAATACGCCATAACCAGGATCCAACTGCACACTATACTCCAGCCAAGAAAAGAACGAGAAAATATAAAGAAAATATAAAGAAAAAAATATCGAGAATATTCAAAGAGTCTGGTTTGACAAATATACACTTTGGCTGTAGACCTTATTTACTGATACACTTGTGGATTCGGTGTTTGAAGTATACGAGTACTACACAAGCTATAATTAAGAGAGTAGATAAAACCAGGTACTCATAAATATCAAAGTGGAAATAGAACTTTAGTTTTAAGTGTGAACCTTAGTCAGTAATACCAATGGTAATGAACAGATGGTTCTTGGGGTATATATATGTATAAGGGTATGACTTTGGGCTTGAGGATATTTAGGATCCCCATAGGAATTGTTTTTCTCGGTATAGGAACTTATCTGGGTGATGTGACTGCAGGTTTTCTCATTCTATGTATATTCATTTATCTCTGTATTCCATTCCCCTGTCTGTATTTATTCAGCTTCATCTCTGATTTTCTGAATACCTATTACTCTTGTTCATCAGTGTCTGTTCAGTATCAGTATCAGTATCAGTATCAGTATCAGTATCAGTATTAGTAGCAGTATCAATATTGCACATTCTGTACTCTTTCACTTTTAGTCTGGCATTATTCTGCACCTCTTCTGTATTCCATTTAGTCCTTTAGTCCTATAATTGTGTATTCCTGTATCCCTCTAGTCCTGTGGCCCTATCAATTCTGTCGATATTAGGAGAACACTATTCATTAACTGTATTCTGTTGCTTCTGGTGGTGGTTCTGTTTCTTCTGAAGACTCGGTATATCTATATTCCATACTTCAGTATCCCTAGTCAAATGGTAATCTGTAGCACTGAAGTTAAACATCTTGGTGTTTATTTCGGTATACCATAATCTGTAATTCTCGTACCCTGGTATATCTGCATTTGTTCGGTTATGTTCTGTATCTGTATGAAGTATTGGAAGGTTTGTCTCTATTCAGTATCTGTATTCAGTATCTGTATTCAGTATCTGTATTCAGTATCTGTATTCAGAATCTGTATTCAGAATCTGTCAGACCCATCATGGGTAAGGATCTACCTATGGGGATAATATGAAACATCTCTGCCTGATACAATGGCTATTGTTACACAGCCTCCTATTCAGACTTCTACTCCGCCCCATTGTACGGAGTAGTAGAATCAGCTGAGGCGATTAAAACAATGATCGCTTAGGAGTTGTTCCGTAGCGATCTAGATTCTTGAAAAGTTATATAAGCCGCTCCGATTCCTCGCTTGAGGAATCATCAACGAATAAAGATAACTTAGTACTTAACGTTACAACAAGAATCTAACAGAATCTGTGTCAGTATCTGTATTCAGTATCTGTATCAGTATCTGTAATTGTATTAGAAACTCGGCATTTGGCCATTCTTGCTGTGCATTTCTGTACTGAAAATTTCTGTAACGTTTCTGTACTAAACTTTCTGTGACTTTTCTGAACACTATAGCCTCCAGCACATTTAACCCGGACACTAGAGGCCGACGTTAGGGGAGAAATTAGCGAAATACGCGGAGCGGCCCTTCGCAAAACCCAACCAATGCAAAATCAGTAATGCAACTTCCNGGCCCTTCGCAAAACCCAACCAATGCAAAATCAGTAATGCAACTTCCCATATTGTGATATCATTCATATTGTAATATGTATCAATTTTTTTTTTTTTTTTCTTTTTGCATTTTTGCCTTTTTACATATTTTCTTTTTATCTTCACATTATGGTTCTTTGCGACATGTAGAGTGGTGCTGGCTTACCGGCCAAAGTCTCAGTGTCGGAGGGACGCCAGCCGCTTCAGCAAAATAGCCGATACAGGTCTCCGCCAGCTACTGGAACTAAAAATCATACAGAGCCTACAGAACCTACAGAACCCACAGAACCTACAGCTCCTACAGCTCCTACAGCTCCTACAGCTCCTACAGCTCCTACAGAACCTACATGGACTTACAGTAATAGTAGGTAAATATATCCGAGAAGGAAAAAAAAAACACACACACACACACACACACACTCACTCTTACGATCTGGTAATACTGCTGTACTACCGAAATGTACACCCAATCTTAAGTCTACATTACAACAACTACATTACAACAAGCCAACACACCCCAGTACCACCTACCACCCCCAAAAATTATCCACCAACTACCAGCCCATAATTACCAGTAGCCAGTCACCAAGAAAGCCAATACATTCAGTAAATTCAGACAGAGTAAACCAACATACATATTACCAGCACTTATTACCAGTGACCAGTTATAACCTTAGTTCAGCTAAGTGACGTTGGTGTTTGGGATCGGAGTAGGCATTTTGGAGCTATTATTACCGGCATTGTTAACAATACAACCGGCGGGCAAAAAATATCGGTGATATCGGTATTATTCCCGTAAACCTCGCGATCAATAGACGGCCACCACAATTGATGTTTGGCCCACAAAGGCTGAGACAATAACATTGGGCCTCATTATTTATACCACTATACGTAGCCTTACATGATATCACCGTGTCTTCTCTGCTCCTCCATCCCTTCTACGCTTGTACCTTCTTTCCAATTGTCCTTACTGTGTCCCCCCAGTTTAGTCAATATCCCAATTTAGTCAATATCCCAATTTAGCATATATCTCAGTTTAGTCAATGTCTCAGTTTAACCTATATCCCAGTTTAACCTACATCCCAGTTTAGCCCAATTTCACACTTCAGGCTATGTCCACTTTTCTCTGGTCTATATCCCAGTTTAGTCTATAACCCAGTTTATCTTATGATTAGATGTTAGGGCTTCAGCTCTGAATGATCTGTTAATAGCATTTCTGGTATGATAGTCTAAGTATTGTTTCTGGTCTGTTTAGTCTAGTTTCAATTGTCTACCTGTCTAGTCTAACTGTTGTGTCTAGTATATCTAGTATATCTAGTATATGCTTAGTTTATTAGTTGTCTACCATGTCTAGACTGTCTAGCCTATATTCAGTCTAGTCTATATTCAGTCTAGTCTATGCTTAGTCGTCTAACTATGGGGTCTAACTAGTCTATAGTCTGTTCAGTGTAACTAGTCTATGAATTCTATAGTCTGTTCAGTCCATATTCTGTTCAGTCCATAGCCTTTTTAGGTGTCTGGTTCGTCCATACAGTCTATAGCTTTTCCATGATAGTCTATAGCTAATGGTCTAGGTCATCTAGTCTAACATATACTGTCGGATTATCTGAAGTATCAGTAGATGTTATACTGGTACTGACACTACGACCACTGACACTTGGGCTACTCACACTACAGCTACTTACACTAGGGCTATGGTCTGTTGTCTACTGTTACCTATATATAATGAAGATCAATAACACAGGAACCTATACCCTATGGATGAGCAGACTACGCAATACCTTACCAGAACACTATACATTACCAGAATGCTAGACACTAACTATACCACTCCAGAATTAACAGACATATACTTATCTTTGGATAGTGATTTTCTGATACATATAGAATGAGCTCTAGACTATATGAGATTTCATGAAGAAAGTATAGGGAGGCTCAATTATGACCAGGTAATAGGATTTCTACTAAGGGAAATACCCAGACTTGTTGAAGTTACCAGCCTCTCGACTACCGAAAAACAAACTGGAATAAGGTATAGCAGAGGGTTTATAAGGTGGGGGTGGTGATCAGTGAGGTTATGTTATTGTCGGTGGTGATCAGTGAGGTTATGTTATTGTGGGTAGTGATAAGTAAGGCTATGATATTTGTGGGTGGTGATAAGTAAGGCTATATTATTGTGGTGGTGATTAGTGAGGTTATGTTATTATGGCTGGTGATCAGTGACGTTCGAAATCCACTCTTCCTATAGTACCATATCTTTACTGGTAAACTAAAAGAGTCAAAATCCATCATTTCCAATACAATACAGACAGAACTCACTAAAGCCTTGAGATTTAGATCCCAAAATAATATCTCAACCTCCTAAAATCATATTCCAAATATCGCGAAATCTACAGTTCTCAGAATACAACCCAGGCATAAATCCAGGTCTCCATAATACCCATTTCCAGTTCTGAATTTAACCAAGGTGCGTGGTTTCCTGGATTGAGACTATGACTCAAGATCAAGATTGATGGTCTAGGTCACTTCGAATATCTTCTCCAGTCTCCTATATGCTTGACACTACGCAGAATCAATTAGCTAAAGTACCTAGACAGAGACAGCCTCCTTATAAAAATGAGTCTATGGTACCTACTCAAACTAGCCAAGTCAGATGAGTCAAGAAAGACTAGGTTAAGAAAAAGTATAGTCAAGAAGGAAAAGAAGGATTGGTTGGTTAGGCTACGACTGAAGGCTATGGATTGGTCTGGTCTCCTAATTTCTATGGTTGTATCACGGTTGGTCTAGATTCTATGGTTATATCATAGTGGTATAAACTCTACGTTCCCATCACAGTTTTTATGGACTCTATGTTCCCATCATAGTGGTATGGACTCTATGTTCCTATCATAGTGGTATGGACTCTAAGTTCCTATCATAGTGGTATGGACTCTATGTTCCCATTACAGTTTGTATGGACTCTAGAAAACCACAATAGAATTGCTTATTACTGGTAACATCAGTAGTAACAATAACAATAACATAAGGTAGTGTATTGCCCATAGATCAAAGTATTCATTATTACATTAGGCATAACCACCATATACATTATTATTGGTATACCAAAAAAAAAAATAAAAAAAAAACCTTGTCAGCAAATTAGTAACGTCCTAGCACTCAGCTAGACACAGGTGTCGTGTCCTCAAAATAGTGATCCTAGTTCGTTTTTTTTTTTTTTTATTTTCAATATGGGCTGTAAGTACTCACTTATTGACCAATGAGCGATGTCCAATTATCAAAGAAATCAATAAACCAATGGTAAGAAGGTCTTCCTCATTCATATCCATTCTCCTGTCATAACTTAAATATGTCATTCATTGAGTCCGTCATTGAGTCCGTCATTGAGTCCTTCATTGACTTAGTCTTCATAAGACTAACGGGATTTAACCCTAGGATTACTGAGTTCCGTAAAACCCTGGAGTAGAGACTTATGAGTACAGACGTATGAGTAGAGACATCGAAATACTGGAGAATCATGCGGACTTGAATGTGTTAGGTATAGGGTAATTTCAGTTTCATTGGAACCTATTGATATAGCCATATCCTAGAACACACTATATAAAGAGTTAGGGAGAGACTAAATAAGACAGGTAGTACAGGAGAGGTGAGTATGGGATTAGACGACGAATGATTGGTATATACACGGATGGATAATGTATACGAGGAGAGATGGTGTATACGAGGAGAGATGGTGTATACGAGGAGAGATGGTGTATACGAGGAGAGATGGTGTATACGAGGAGAGAGGACATTCCAGAGGTTCACACGGGCTAAGTGACTTTGGTATTTGGTTGTTAGGGGAATAATAAAGGCTACGGTTCGTAACTTGATAGAATCTTGCAGGTCTAATTAGCCCTTGTACATTTCACTGTATGTCTTGGCCCCGGGCTGTTTCCATGGGCGATTTGATTGTGTCTCCCTTCTGTCCCCTTCTGTCCCTTTCTGTCCCCTGTGTTTTTCCATCTTTTATTAAAACGTGCATAGTCAAATAAAAAATACCGCCCGCAGTTTGGCCCACGAAAAGCTACGGACAATGTCACCATATACTCACGTCACATGATCGCTCCCCACTCGTTCCACCAGAACAAAAAAAAAAAAAAAAAAAAAAAGGGAAGGCTTTGCAATCCATTCAATTTCCAATTTCTGTTATTCAGTCAATAGGAGTACATTTTTATTTCTTGTGAGTGGGGGTCGGTCGTTATTCTGCTCAGTCCCTCACGCATTGAGTATGGAGCCACCGAGATACTGAATGGAGAAATACAGAGATAGAGAAATACAGAGATAGAGAAATACAGAAAAGTATAGAGAAACGGAAGGAAACCCAAATTATAAGATTCTCTACATTCCCTATAGATGTACTGTGTTTATGTTGGTTTCTTCTGGGACTTGGAGTCAACTGTCCCCTAATCATTATGTTAGTCAGTATATGCTTTGGCTCCGAGCTCAAATAACCACTATATATGGTTTTTCATATAAACCGTTTTCCATTCTTCTTCCATTCTTATTCTGTTTAATTCCTCCTCTTACTTTCGTCTTGGCCACCCTTCTCTGAGACCTTCCTAGTCACACACCCTGTTTTGTTGTCTTACTCTTCTACCTTACCATCCTGGTGCACTCTCATTCCATTCCAATCCTTCCATATTTTGAATGAAATTACTGAACCTACTTATATGTCTTGAAATGGTCTATGTGCAGATCAGAAATAGACAAACTGTGTCAAGAAAGAATTCATACCATAGATACTTCCAGCCATTCAAACCTATACTACCATCTAGTCCACACTAGACGGATCAGAAGGTAACTGAATTATAGTCACAGGCGTGAGTATCCAAGACCACCAGGAAGACCACCAGGAAGACCACCAGAAGTTCATCAGTCCAGAAGTTCATCAGTTCATCAGTCTACCAGCCAGCAACTACTCACTTTGTCCTTCATACTCAGGCATATGTTCCGCCAGTCCCTCAGTCAGCCACCATTGGAGTTCCACTATCTAAGCTTGGCACCTCAGTCCCTCAGTCAGTTACATATCTCCACTAAATCCAGCCAGTCGTCAGGTGTCGTAATCAGTTGTCAGGGTACATTTTTCGGTGAGCAGTCCTCATTTCGTCGGTCACTTATAAGTACTTCCAGACTCTATAACACGACTGGTACTCCTGGTAGGCCAAGCACGTCTAGAAGACCCACTACGTCCCGCCTTATAAGTGTCATACGATATGTTTTGGGTTAAGAATCTTAGAAGGGGGTAGGATCCCATCTGGATTCGATCTGAAAGACCATTCTGGATGACTCAATACGGTGAGATAGTCTATCTTCTGAACCAAAAAGACATGTAACCAATCCCTCAATCTCTAAGTGGAATTGGAGGGCCCCGCCTTTCGTAGATGCGCCAGTGTTGAGATATGTTTGTCAGGTTTCATAAATACCTTCGTCCACCAAAACAACAAGGAACTGAGGACCATACACTTCCACAGCCATAAATGACTTGTACAGATACTTCCTCGCCCTAAATACCAAACGTTTTTGAATAAGGTTTCAGATTTTGGGTCACGGAATCTCACCTGACTATGGACCATCCTAGAATCTTCAAACAACACAATAAAAACTACACACTAGAAGTCTCGTTTCTCCAATGGATATACTATTGAATCAATACTTTACTCAGTCTATCACACTGTATTACACTGAAGCACTCCACTAGTGTTCCACTATACTGTAGTAGTGAGTCATACATACAACACTGTAGGCTTCTCAGGTCCTATGATCCCAACCGGAAAGTGGTTCAGTAACACTAAGCTAGTATTAATAATCCACTAAACCACCAATACAGACCTCCAGTACAGACTATACTAGATGAACAATGCAGTAGCACCACCAACACTACACCAGTACTATACGAGGGTATTACTTTACTAGACCAGTACTATACGAGGGTACTACTTTACTAGACCAGTACTATACTAGGATACTGCTTTACTACACCAGTACTATACTAGGGTACTGCTTTACTAGACCAGTACTATACTAGGATACCGCTTTACTAGGTTATTCTATCAGATAGAGAACTCATATGAGTCTCAAACTATTACACTAGTGGTGTTAGTACCAGTACAACCATCAGTGCTAGTTCTTAACACCAGTACAAGTATCAGTAATAGCAGTATATAGTGACCAGTAGAGTAGGGAGTAGTAGACATGGACTAGAACGTAGAGTGGTAGTGGTAGGTTCAGTATGGAGCATTAGTGAAGTAGTACACTAGGTCAAGTAAGGAGTAGTACTACTACAGGTAAACTAGCAGTGCTATAGAGTAGTATTGACATGGAACGGTTCGAGTATACTAACGTAGTACTCCCCACTTATACTAGTCTTGTACAAGATCTGTAGAGTCTGGATTGGTCTTGGTACAGACTACCTTCTTGTTTACAGGAGCAAGTCCATAAGTATGCGAATAAGTTAGTAATATAATGGAACCCAAATGTAGTACTAGTCTCGGTAAAAGTATGAGCGATAGTACTAGTGGTAGTAGGGGTACTAATATGAGTAGTAGTATGAGTGAGTAGTATGAGTGAGTAGTATGAGTGAGTAGTAGTAACAGTAGTAGTAGTAGTAACAGTAGTAGTAGTAACAGTAGTAGTAGTAACAGTAGTAGTAGTAACAGTAGTAGTAGTATCAGTAGTAGTGGTAGGAGTACTAGGATGAGTACCAGTATGTGTAATATCAATAGTAGTCGTATCAGGAGTCTTAAGAGTACCACTATAAGTTCTAGTATGAGTACTGGTATGAGTAGTAGTAGTAGTAGTATAGGTCAGTTAGTATGGACTAGTAGTAGTATGAGTAGTAGTATGAGTAATAGGATGAGTAGTAGTATGGACTAGTACTAGTATATGTTGAGAGTGGTGGGGGAAACTTGGGGTGTGGTACCATAGTAGTCCCCTTAAACAATCATTGTTTTGAGCTAACACATGTTCTCTTGGAAACCAGTCTATTACCAATCACTAATACTCCTTAAGCTTCCAGTGAATAGTCAATCTTTTCATTACCGTTACCATTTGTTTTCATTGACGAGTACCTTTCTGGCTTTCAGTGACCAGTACCACTCTGTGACAGTTGGAGAGGTATACCAAAAATGCGGCCCTTAATCTGAACGTATTTTTTTTTATTTTTTTGGGGGTCTAAAAAATGTATCGTATCCAGGGCACTATTCTCACAGACCCCTCACAGACCCCTCACAGACCTCTCACAGACCTCTAACTGACCCCTCACAGACCTCTCATAGGTCAACATGCTAAGTGAAAATCTGACTATTCAGTAGCCATGATCTTAAGTAGTCTGTATAAGTCAGGAAGCATACTCGAGTAATGTACTCACCACTCCTAGACCAACCACCACTCCTAGACCAATCACCAATGGTAGCCTATACACCAGTCATAATCAACATACTGTTATAGCAAAAAGGGAACGTGGTAGCTAATAGAGTATAGCAGTAGATAGAGTAGTAGTAGTAGTAGTAGTAGTAGTAGTAGGTATTATGGAGTAGGTACTATTACAGTAATGAGTAGTAGGTAGTAGTACCAGTACAGAGTGAACGAGTATTTAGAGTGTACAAGTATTCATAGAGTATGAGTAATAAAGAGTGATAGTTAGTGTAGTATGGAGTTCCTCCATAGACTCCTAGTAGTGACCACCAACCAAGAACACTGATTAGTAGTACTCCCAAGACACTAGTATGTAACTTCAACTAGTACCTGATGAGTATAAGTATTTGGCTATAAGTAGATTGTCCTGCCAGTATCAGTATAGATTATCAGTATAGAGATCGGTATAGAGTACTGGTGAAGTGTAATACTGGTAGAGTACTGGTAGAGTACTGGTAGAGTACTGGTAGAGTACCAGTATAGAGTATAAGAGTACTGGTAGAGTGTAGTACTGGTAGAGTGTAGTACTGGTAGAGTGTAGCACTGGTAAACTGTACTACTGGTAGAGTCAATCAGCTCAAAGTCAGAGTGGATAGATTTCCTCCAAATGTTTACTCGCTTGGGGAGCTAGAACCTACATTGAACACAGTACTAAATCTAGAGACGGAACCTACGATCTTCGGTAAATCAGTGTTATTGGATCAATAAACTATAAGGTAATTAAAATAGTATTCATCCGAGTCACGAGCAATTATTGCTGAGTGTCAGTATCATTCAGTGTCAGTATCATTCAGAATCAGTATCATTCAGAATCAGTATCATTCAGAATCAGTATCATTCAGAGCAGCATCAATCAGTATCATTTAAATAGATTTAAACATCACTGAACATCACTATTCCCTGAACATCACTAATCATTGAACATCACTGATCCCTGAACATCACTGATCCCTGAATTAATCCACTCCTAAAACTTAGACAAACGAAGACTACTTCTTGCTGACTTCCACTTTATCACCACAGTCAAGACACTTATAAGCCTTTGTTCCATCTTCAAAAACAACCATGCCCTCGTTCTGCATCAACGACCATTCGCCCTTAGCAGGTATCTTCTTGCACTCATCGTTAAGACACCGAGCGGCAGTTTTCTTATATCGTAAACCACACGAGTTACAGAGCTGACCTTCTTTGATGCTCCATGAAGGTCTCCAACAAGGTGATTGGTCAGATCCACATGATATACAAACACGAGGAGAACTGGCACTTTTAGGAGGTGACTTGATCAATTCAGACCGTGATTTGTCTTTGATTGATGGAGGAGTAATAGGAATGAACTTGGTATGGCTTATACCTGAGATGGGTGATTGAGGAGTATACTCAAAACTGCTCTCCGGGGTTTCAAACGCATGGTAACTCCGCATCATGGGAGAACTGCTTTCCCTACTCTCCTGGGACTCCTTGACGTCCTTTTCAGGGTACTCAGCGTACCCAAGCTTGAGTTCCAGGTACTCCTTATAGTCCTGCTTGTACTGAGGCTTGTACTCCGGCTTGTTAAAGTCCAGCTCGGATTCCTGCTTTTCCCCCTTTTCATGCTGGAACGTGGCGTATTGTGAAGTAAGTGGAGACTGGAACCGGGACTCCTTGTAATCCGCCGGAAGGTCCACATACCGGTAGGCGGAGGAGGAATCTAGATTTGTCAAAGACAGGCCATGGGAAGCGGAACGGCCAGTACGTGAAAGCAGCATCAACGAGCGAGCCAACTCCAAGTATTCTGGGAACTTCTCCACATCCTTCATATAAGTCTTATTCAAATAAGTATAGTTGGACTCATAAGGAAAGTTGATTTTGCGTTGCCGAGGAAACGTTGGGAACGATTTCAGCCCCACGCGTGAATCAAAGTGTGGTCTCTCCACCAGCTTATCCATTTCACTAATAGAAGGTAATGTTGTTCTCAGAGGATTCTGGTGGTAGAGGTCCAAAGCCATTGAACCTTTAGAGTTGCGGATGGAGTCCAAAAGCCCGTACCTCCAGTTCTCATCGTTGGGTTTATAGGTATCAAAATAATCTAGAGAAACCGTGGGGGTAATTGTTCGAAGCGGCTGCGGTGGAATATTGGCCAAAGCATCCGATAAGCTGGGAAGCTTAATGGGGCCAGTGGTAGTGGGAGGCCCAACTCGGCGTGCAGGCTTTAAAGAAAGCGAAAGAGGAATGCAAATTGGAGACTTGTCCAATTGAGGCCCTCCAAAAGCGGAAGGAGGAGACGAAGGAGCAGTGCGAGACCTTTTAACTGGTTCAGAAACGCTAGAAGACTCGTCGTTAGTATCGCTATAGGAGCGCTTTTTAACGGATGCAGAAATATGGGGAGACTCGGAACGCACGCGTTTCAGAGCGTAGGACTGGTGAAGAGAGAAGAAGCCGAGAGCCGGCTCGGATCTATGGAACGAATGACTGGAACTCATGCCTGAATGGAGTACGCTCATGAGAAGAAGGTGGATGCAAAATGTGCGGTAGTATGCAGGAGACGTTAAGCAGCCTGGAGGGGGTGAGGTGAGGATTGATATTTTTTGGGGGGGAGGGCGGAAGGGAAAGGAAAATGGGAAAGGGAGGAAATCGAAGGGAGTGGAGATATGGTTTAGGTGCAGGCACAGGAGATATTTTTTATCGTAAAATGTTATCAAAAACGATTGCCCTTAATTTTTTCTTTTTTTTTTTGGCTGGGCACAAATTAGATTTCACTCTAGGTTTTTTTTTTTCCACTTTATGTGAAGACTAGTAGTGTGCGGCACAAAAAAGTGGAGACAGAAAAAATAAAAAAAATGGTTGGATGGAGAATTCTGTTCGGTTGGAACTTTCAATTGGTTGGTTGGAGAAATCAATTGGATGGAGATATCGGGATGGAAGGGGATTTCAGTATTTTTGTTTGGTGGATCTTTTGGTCAATGGACTAGTGTGGTTGAGAACGAGTGGCAGAAGGTAAGGAGACAGTCTAGACCAGGTGCAAAAGCAAAAGCAAAAGCAAAGGCAAAGGCAAAGGCAAAGGCAAAAAAAATAAAAAAATAAAAAATATTTGGAAAAGGAAAGAAATCAGATAGGATCAAAAATGGAACAAGACCGGTGGATAGGGAACATAATATATAGTTGGATCAGATCAGGAGAGAGGCTGAAATAGGAAAGCGGCTTGCCATGCTGGTTTGCAGGTGCAGAGAACGGCCCTGAACCAGCCATTGACCGACCTGATTTGGACGCGGGCTGCCACGTGCGACTCATGTGCAGGAGGTGGCTGGTTTAGTCGCGTCAAGCTGCCACGAACGGGGTCGCGTGCAGGTGCGCAGCAGATCACTGCGCATCAGATCAGCGCGTCACCTCCCAGGCGGCTTGGACGTCTGTCCGATCTGATCTGTTTATGTGTAGGAACCCACGGAGTCAAAATCAGCCAATATGCCTTTGTATTTGCATGCAGAGAAACTTTAGGAGCGGCTTGTGCCTCGTGTATTTTAAATGCTACCTGCCATGTCCGGACTGTCTGAGGCAGGTGATTCCGACCGCCTTTGTGTGCAGTGTTCCTCCGGCCCCGTCTCTCCGTCGCTTATCCCCCCCCCCCCCCCCCCCCCCCTTCCCCCACCGCCTCCCTGTCCCTCCAACACACACACACACACACACACAATAATCCTCTGCAATCGGTGTTATTTGTCGTTATGAATAGATTTTGTGTGAGACAAAAATGGACGAAAAAAATGGGGCCTCTGCAAAAAATGCACCCGCTCATAATGGTCGGCCCCATTTCCCCCCTTACCTTACCTTACCTTACCTTACCACACCTTACCCTACCTTACCTTCCTTCCCGCCCCGCCCAGTACACTCCCCCAGTACACTTCCCATACACCCCCCCAGTAAACCTTCGTTTCCCAATTTACCCTCCACACCTAGTTAAGCTCCTATCAAGTCATAAGTCACTTTGGTGTCACATTAATGTCAGATTAGGGTCTTATTGAACACATGATTGGAATTGTATCTAGGATGTAGGGGTGTATAGGAAACATAAATTTTGGAGAGATTTTTGGAGGAAGAGAATTTTTGGGGGTGGGTGATTTTTTGGGTGAGATTTTTTTGGGGGGAAAAGAGATGTTTTTGAGGGAGGCGAGATTTTGGTAGGGGTGGAAGAAAAGGGTGAGGAAAAAAGAGTGGGGAGAAAAAGTAGTATGGAGTAGGGAGGAAAGGAGCAGAAAAGAGAGGGAGCATAAAGGAGTGTATAATGGTGAAAAGATCCAGGCCGTATCCAGAGTCAAATGACCATAGAGATAAGAAAAGGACAAGCAGATAGTAGTGGAGATAGGATGATTTGTGAGAGGTAAGAATGGACTCAATCTAGACCCCCCCCCCCCCCCCCCCTCCCCCGCTAAATAGTACGACCTGACGTCCACTTATTGTCTACTTCCTTCCGTCGTTTGTATATGTATGTCATGCATATCGTCCGCCTGGCTAGGTGTAGTATGGTGTGTTTTA
This sequence comes from Metschnikowia lochheadii, assembly GCA_002370915.1. Lineage (NCBI taxonomy): Eukaryota > Fungi > Ascomycota > Pichiomycetes > Serinales > Metschnikowiaceae > Metschnikowia > Metschnikowia lochheadii. The sequence goes on along the minus strand of NLAW01001451.1, from coordinate 14,439 downwards.
GACTAGCTAGTAGTATAGCAGGCTTGCGATGGAATAGCCGTTTGACTTTGGTTATTTTGACTCAAGACTGTTTTGTGAATGTAGGGCTTCCTAGTTGTTGATTTATACCCCCATGTTCGCCTCAGTTAAGCGTAGTAGTTAAGCGTAGTAGTTAAGTGTAGTAGTTAAGTGTAGTAGTTAATCTGGTGTTGTATTGTCTGGTAGTGTGCTGGTTGATAGACTGTTGTGCGTCGAGTAGTGGACTCTGGAGGGATACTGTATCAGTTAGAAAGGTTTGGAATAACATATAGTAGGATCCTTTTAGTGCCAATCCTACCAGTTTCTCCCAGTAAGTGTCTCCCAGTCCTTACCTCAATCTGTTGTTAGCTCAATCTGTTGTTAGCTCAATTTGTCAATACCTCAATCTATCAATACCTCAATCTATCAATACCTCAATCTCTCAGTAGTAGTAGCTAGTACTAGATATGAAGTTACCTTGGCAAGGAGGACTGGGTGAAGCAGAGCTAAGGTTAAAGTGTTTGTTAGGAGATACCTTGCCATAGTCTTGACCAGTTGGGTGGAGGAGTTTTTATAGAATTGTATATGGAAAGAGTCAGTAGTCAGTGTTAGTCATCAGTAGTCAGTGTTAGTCATCAGTGTGAGTAGTTAGTCATCAGTGTCAGTGTCAGTGTCAGTGTCAGTGTCAGTGTCAGTGTCAGTGTCAGTGTCAGTGTCAGTGTCAGTGTCAGTGTCAGTGTCAGTAATCGGTGTTGGTCATGGACATTTGGTGGTACTTGGTATTGGAGTATATACCTAAAAAAAGTCTACTGTGCTCCCTCGACTTTGTCCCTCTTTATTTTTAGCTCGACCTCCTCTATCTCTATTTTCAGCACGGCCTCCTCTTTCTCTATTTTCAGCTCGACGTCATCTTTCTCTATTCCAGGAATAGAACACCCCTAGTTCCAAGCCCACTCTTGCTGAGTATCTGTTACTGGATTACACTCCAATATATTAGGTAGACTTGTGAGACAGTAGTCGATTCCTATAAGTATTATAAACCTCTATACTCTATACTCTTTTTTATACTCTTCTCTATACTCTGTACTCTTCTCTATACTCTATACTCTTCTCTATACTCTATACTCTATACTCTTCTCTATACTCTTCTCTATACTCTTCTCTATACTCTTCTCTATACTCTTCGCTATACTCTTCGCTATACTCTTCGCTATACTCTTCGCTATACTCTATACTCTTCTCTATATTCTATACTCTTTTGTATACTCTTTTCTACACTCTACACTCTTCACTAATCTATTTAATATGTGCTTACATAATCTCATTCATTACGAAATCGTTGGAATGGACTTTGGCTTAAACTTGAAATATGGCTTCAACTGAAATCTTAAGTAACTATGTGAAATATTCAAAGTATCGAAATTGGAGTCGGGTCAGAGTAATAAGAAATGAGTGAAGAGGTGTATATGTTAAAGTACGTATAGCGGAGGGATGTAGAAATGAAGAGATTTTTCAGTGAAGGCTTGGTAAAGTCGAATAAACCGTGTAGACTCCGAATCGGTATACATTGTAGGTTATAAACAGTTTTTGTATCGTCTTCTATACTTTGTAAGGACTAGACTAGGTGTGAACATAAGTCTGATCAAGGTACTAGATGAGTCGATGCTGACTATGTAAAACCTCAATACATCTAAATTTGACTATATCTAAATTTGACTATGCCAAACCTTAGTATCTCAGATTTCCCAGCCTTAGTATGTTCAACGTCAGTGGGTCTGGAATGTATAGTCTATATAAAATAACGGAAGGTCTGAAATGTATGGAATATATGGCTATGTGATGGCTGGAATCATGGAATGAATGGATATGGAATGGCTATAATTATAGAACTTATGGAATAATGGACGTGTCTGATGCAAAGGATGGATGGAAATATTACTTAGGAATTTGGAACTATGGTACACTATGTTTTTCAGATGCTCTAATATTAATCTGTGTGGGATTAATGACATTTTGGACAATTGGTATTCGGAAAAGTAGATACGCGAGACTGTAGGCATTTTGGATGGTAGGCATTTTGGATGGTAGGCATTTTGGATGGTAGGCATTTTGGATGGTAGGCATTTTGGATGGTAGGCATTTTGGATGGTAGGCATTTTGGATGGTAGGCATTTTGGATGGTAGGCATTTTGGATGGTAGGCATTTTGGATGGTAGGCATTTTGGATGGTAGGCATTTTGGATGGTAGGCATTTTGGATGGTAGGCATTTTGGATGGTAGGCATTTTGGATGGTAGGCATTTTGGATGGTAGGCATTTTGGATGGTAGGCATTTTGGATGGTAGGCATTTTGGATGGTAGGCATTTTGGATGGTAGGCATTTTGGATGGTAGGCATTTTGGATGGTAGGCATTTTGGATGGTAGGCATTTTGGATGGTAGGCATTTTGGATGGTAGGCATTTTGGATGGTAGGCATTTTGGATGGTAGGCATTTTGGATGGTAGGCATTTTGGATGGTAGGCATTTTGGATGGTAGGCATTTTGGATGGTAGGCATTTTGGATGGTAGGCATTTTGGATGGTAGGCATTTTGGATGGTAGGCATTTTGGATGGTAGGCATTTTGGATGGTAGGCATTTTGGATGGTAGGCATTTTGGATGGTAGGCATTTTGGATGGTAGGCATTTTGGATGGTAGGCATTTTGGATGGTAGGCATTTTGGATGGTAGGCATTTTGGATGGTAGACATTTTGGATGGTAGGCATTTTGGATGGTAGGCATTTTGGATGGTGGGTATCACGGAACTTATGTTATCAAGAAACTGTGTTCTTGTGGACGTACAGTTTCGGATAGTTAGTATTCTGGGGACTCTTAGTATTCAAGTAATCTGAATGTATAAAGCCCACTAAGGTCTAGGGAGAATCTAACAATGCTGGGACCCAATTATCTAGACCAATAGTATTCTGGAACTGTTATAATCTGGCACTGTTATAATCTGGAACTGTTATAATATGGAACTGTTATAATCTGGAACTGGTATAATCTGGAACAATAGTATTCTGGAACCGTTGTTATCTGGAACCGTTGTTATCTGGAACTGAGGTAATCTGAAGCATGAATGGAAGGAATTCTGGAGATAAACGAGCATAGTATAGTGAACTGGCCCTGGAGTTATGAAAAGAAATGGAGTCTTCTAGTGTTATTTCATGAAACGGTTTTCTGGTAGTATGGTTCTGGAAACGAGTATGTTGGATTTCTTTTATGCGGAAAAGGGGTACGGAAGTCTGGGACTCTTTGAGATCTTGAGTCAACTTCAATGGATTTAAAATTCCTGGATTTCAATGATCTGGAAGTGTTCTAGAAGTATCAATTGAAACTCCCAACCCTAAAATAATTCCTGGGATCCCCACAATTCTACTCCACCATACCTCTTCATTCCCTACCTCTTCATTCCCTACCTCTTCATTTCCTACCTCTTCATTTCCTACCTCTTCATTTTCTAGTAGTTAGTAAATATCTCCAGTTTCACTGAACACCTCAATCTCCAACTCACCATTTCTCCAGTTCTTCAAATCTGTTTTTTTCTGCTAAAAAGTAGTAAATGGTACTAAATGGGTACTAAAATGGTAGTAGTAAGGATATACTCACACTTTGAAAATTGGGGATCCGCCTTAAAATCCGTGACTCAGTACAATAGTTCCATGGTTCCAATACCTCAGTAGACACTGTTACAGAAGACATAAAGTATGGAATCTGAAGACCCCATGATACCCCAAAAACCTCTTTTTTTGTTTTTTTTTTTTGCTTTTCAAATATTGTCCAATTCAAGTATGTATGCATTTTGGGCCGAGGCTTGAGCGTGGCTTTGAGAGTACCGGATTCTGCGTCTCCATGGTATTTGGGTATAGGTACCCCATAGAGCCACTGCACCAGAAATTGAAGGCATTGACTCCAAAAAAAATAAAAAGGTCTGGATAGTTTTTTGAGCCCTTCTGAACCATGGAAGTTAGAACTGGGTCGAAAAAAAATGTGGCTTAGTCTTTTTTTTTTTTTTTTTTTTGGATCCAAAGGGTTGTTTTTGACGGTATAACCACCCATATAGACGCATGCAAGACTGGAAATACGGACCCTTGTCCGATTTGGGCAGTTGCAAGAAATCAAGAAAACGCTGGGTGGATGTTTTGAAATGCATGAAAAAATCGGTCAAAAAAAAATTATTCTTTAACAAGGCAAAACTCGGTGCTGGTTTCGTCGTAGACGACACGGAGGTCCCCGCGGACTAGAAATCGATATCTCCGGACGAACTAGACACCGAGATAAAAAGGAGCTTTTCTTGTGATTTTAATGTGGGAGTAACCCCGCTTCAATACAATATATTTGGTGTTTGTTTGGGGAAAATTCCATCAATATTTGGTCACATAGGCCTTTTTTGGGCATATTTTGACTATGGTACGCCTTTGCCGAGGACGTTTTTGGGGCATACACATTCATGAATTTGCTTTGAAAGTGGTTTAAATGAAACTAAACGGCTCGTTTTAGGTAGAGTTGTTTATTGGGGCTGTGAAAAATTATCTGGGCTGGTTTTATGGGTTACTGAAATATATACATTTATGATTGGACATGGAAAACCCGCTTTGAGATGCTCAAACTAGCCTTTATGAACTTCCAAATGTGCTGTTTTTGGTATCCAGGGTTATATAGATGGTCTAAGTATCTATTGACTTACTATTGACTTCATAGTCCTTGGTTTCGTTGACCTGGAGCTGGTAAGAATATAGTGGTTACGAGCCCGACTTCTTAACCACTCAACCCAATATTCCATAGTCATACTGAAATCCAGAACAAATACTTGATCTAATATTGACTACCAATTACAAATACAGAATAGTAGAGAAGAAACTAAATTATTACAGTCAAATGGCAGTTCTGGCGGTGGTATGGTACTTTTAGGTTTAGTATGGGCCAGGATTTCTACTCCTACTCGTTTTTGCACCATTATTTTTGGACAAAACCCAACAATACAAATACTAGTAACTTTAAGAAAGAATCAGTCACTTAAAAACATTGGTTAGTAGTATTGGTTGCTGTTTAGGCTGATGGTTTGATGGTACACCTCGGAAAAGGAAACCGCGGCCGGAACCGGCCCGTTTTCGGAGCTGTCAAAAATTTGATATACCAAACACTATGAAATTCTAAAAAAACCATTGTGATGTCCGGAATTCCAGCATTTTAGAGATACTAATTTCAACCCTGTGCCAAGAAACAAACATCATTTGGCTATGACCTGTGACCACCCTCCCCCAACGTTATGGCCGGGGTGGTGTACCGGTGTGAGGGTGTACCGGTTTGTGGGTGTACGGATGTGCTAAATTTTTCTGCTGCGACCAAAACTTATGATCCAAATCCGAGCAACTTCCAGCCATCTGTAGGTCGAACCATGGGCCAGACCAACATCGAAAGTGCAACACTATTACAAATTACGATTTGACTTCGGTTAGGGGGGCGACTGCCTGCATATGGGAGCCCCCGGAAGACTCCAATATCCGGGGTAAGATTAAGCAATCCAGTTCCGAGGCACGCCTGGCACGCCCATATGCACGACTAGGCACCTCCGGAAGAAGCAACCTGCCCAACCTACATTCATGCACCCCTAAAACCCCCATTAGTTGATACCTGGTGACCAGGTAAACAATTGGATTCCAGTGAGTGGGGTTGTGAAGGGATGTTGGGGTCGTATAAAATTCAGTAATGTAGATAAACTATGTCGGCAGTACTGCAGATACGGACTTGTCATTTTCTCGGCCTATCAAATGTCACCGAAGTCGTATTGTGGTCATAATCAAGATAAATCGCTTTTGAGGTAGTTATTGCATAATCTTATAAAATCAGTAAGTATTGCCCAAACTCTAAAGTGTGATTTTTTTAAGAGTATCTTGAGCTCCCATGCATGGCGTGCATATAGCCATCAATGAAATCTAATCTCCACCATAAGTCAACATCTGAGCCCCAAAAGCGCCAAGAATTTCCTTCTGATCCAAGGGCCATTATTTTCTGTAACATTCACTCAAGTTTTGGAACCTTCATCCGCTCGGGTTTAGTCAACCCTGCGTCTCCACAGTTGCACAGTTCCACTAATCTACAGATCTGTTTGAAAACCATACACACTCCTGTTATAGTTTAAAATTATTAATACAAATTATCTATGGTAAGTTGTAGAGTCTTCGTAAATGTTTATATAGTAACTTTGTAGTCCGAAATTAAGAGTGTATATACTTAGATTTACTGTGGATTCCTGTTTATACTGCATATAGTGCGAGTAGATGAAGACGGTCAATAAAAGAGTGTAGTGGAAAAAAAATTGGTGAGTCAGGAGAGGCTGGAGGGGGTTTCTTGTGGGGTATATAAATATTTATATATTTATTCAATGAAGAGATCCAACTATAGATAAGCTTTTCCGGCACTCGCTACTGGCTTATCTGGAAAATCAGGTTGTCCTGCATCCAACCCCCATATTTCTTTAATTCTCCTTTGCATGGCTGATACATTATTTTTTTATTTACGTAATGAGGATTATTTTCGAAGTTACACTTTTTTTTTATTGTTGGGGCTGTGTAGTTCTTTAGTGTCTAGGTTGTCCGGTACTAGGACAGTCTGTACAGTTTTAGTACGGTCTAGTTTGTAGTCTGTCCAGTCTGTCCGGTCTGTCCAGTCTGTGCTTACTAATACTATCTACTACAATTAGTAATGTTTAATTTGTCCAGTGTTTACGTTGTAGTCTTTAGCTTTCCTGTTTTTGTACTTTTGGATTTATGTTTTTTTAGTCTATCTAGTCTCCAGTTTGTCTAGTATTAGTACGGTGGAGTCTTTCCAATGTCTACACTGTCTACTCTCTATGCTGTCGAGTATTTTGTCTATCCCATGTGCGTATGTCTATACTTTCTAGTCTGTATAGTCTGTCTAGTCTATGTAGTGTGTCTAGTCTATTTAGTATGTCTAGTGTGTCCAGTATGAGTACTATCTTGTCTTTCTAGTCTGTCCACCAGTACCAGTACACCCATCTAGTATTAGTACCTTTTAGTATGTTTAATATATCATTTGTGTCTACTGTCTACTCTTTTTAGTCTGTCAGTACTGCCCTGTTAGTCTAGTCTGTCCAAACTGTCTCGATATCTGTCTCAGGGATCAGGTGATGTATCATTTATTTAGTATCACCTTCAACAATACCTATAGTATTTTTCCATTGACTATACTAGTAGTATTTTTCCATTGACTATACTAGTAGTATTTTTCCATTGAATACACTAGTAGTATTTTTCCATTAACTATGCCATTAGTAATCCATTGACTCTACTACTGGTATTTCTTCTATTTTTAGCTCGTACGCTCAGAGTACTCGTATTCACTACTACTCCTTGTTGGAACTGCTGAACTTGTGGGACATGTGATATGTGTCAATCTGTGAGTGCGGGCAACTGTGAAATACGTTGCCTGCAGGTCCACAACGATACACAGAATTGAGACGACGAGGAGAGGTTCCACATGTTTCAGAGATACATGGTGCAGATGAAACAAGGGTATGTGCACGATGAGGACGTACACTCATCATGCATAGTCAGTTACGAGACGCCGGTCTCGGAGGAGGGAGCCCCCGGGACTGACTATATATAGAGAGGATCCCGCTCAAGTTTGAGCGGTATCAATTAGGAAAGAGAAATCACGAACTCACTACTTAACATAGCAATAGAGTTAAAGATAAGATGACAGAACTGATTACCCAAGTCACTCAATTGAGAGAGTTATTGAAGTCCAATTATATATCTGTTCCTATATACCAATTATATATCTGTTCCTATATACCAATTGGTATATCTGTTCCTATATACCAATTGGTATATCTGTTCCTATATACCAATTGGTATATTCTAACGCTCAACAGGTTATGAGCCCTGGATCGCTTATCTCGAAAGTGGAAATGCAATTCTCTCTTGAACTGAACACAAAAGCACCAATATTCGAAGCTGAATTCGTGCAGGCTATCTTGAACATCGAAGCCATGGAATACATTTGGGTATACTATGAAGGCACAGATAGAGTGTTCGAAATCTTAAAGAATAAGCCAACACCTTTGTCACCTGAACATGAAAATTACGTGGCAACCTACCTTATGCAAGTGCAAACCAATATCCTCCAACTTGCTCAAAAATTTATGGAAAACGATATCTTTAGAAACCATATAAAGAACAGAACAACTAAGGATCTTCGTGACTACTTTGAATTTTATAAGGCAAGTGCCATTAATTGGGAACAGTATGTCTACATAGCTGAATATTGCCGCAACAAACGTGGAAACGATGCTCAAACGTTCGGGTTCAGACTCATGCCTCAGGTGGCTTACTTCATGTGTCTTATGGACGAAGGGTATGATACCGCGCTGATCATCAAAGTCTTCAAAAGGGTTTCTAAGAAACAACGGTTGATACTTCCTGACGCAAACATTCCTAATGTCGACTCCGAAAGCCTGATCTCTCGCATGAAAAAGGAACTCCACGCTTACTGCAAAGAGAATGGTATTATGGCAGTTAGATCTGACAATAACCGGCAAAATCGCAAACCTCTTGACCCCGAGGCATTAGCTGCCGTGACCTGCTACAATTGTCAAGAAAAGGGACACTTCCTGAACAGATGCTCCAAACCCAAACGGAAACGGGGTCAGTATGTATCAAATGAACTGAACCAACTGTATACACCATTAAAAGTGGTCTTTGTATGGGATTCGGGTAGTGTGGTGCATATTGTGAACCGATTAGATTTCTTTCAGACATTTATCGAGGAGAAACGAACTTTCTGGACGGCAAATAATGGTCGTATGGAAACTATAGGTCATGGTACAATCTTACTACAAGTTGGCACAAAGCAAAGAAGAGTCCACTTGTCGAGAGTTTACTATTTTCCTGAAGCTCAGAATCTATTCTCACCCAACGCTGCAGTCAAAGAATTTCCAACGGATCTGTGGAGAGAGAACATTAGTTCAAGGAATGATCAAGACGAACTCATTGGTGGGGTAGACAAGGGATTACAAGGCCATATTCGCCTCACAATTCTTATTCCTGCCACAGAAGGAACAGTGTTCTATGTACGTAACAGAGGACATCTGGTGGATCAAGAGGAAATTTGGGACAGGATCAATATTCTTAGGGAAAAGGAACTGTTTCAACACAAGAAACAGAGCATACGGAATGTTGAATTTGAACCAGGCACAGGGGACTCAACGCCTACTACTGAAACCTTGGCAATGGAGTACCACTCGCGATATGGACACCCGAATGAAGCTCAATGGCGTTCAATCAAGAAATTTGATGGATTACAAGCAGATATTCCTCATGTGGATATTCACAATTGTCCAGTGTGTGCTACCATGAAGGCTGTGACTCATAAACCAAAGCATTCTACGTCAAAGACGAACGTGAATCATCCTTTGCAAGTGATACATGTGGATTTATGTGGTCCAATGGCAGTGGCCACACATGAAGGAATGAATTATTTCTTAACTATTGTTGATCACTACACAAGATATGTGGAAGCCGTGCCGATACGTCTGAAAGGTGATGCTTGGTTTTGGATCAAAAGGTTTATTCTTCAAGGCCAAACGAAATTTCAGAAACGATATCGTACCACAGAATTGCGCTCTGATAATGGTGGAGAATTTAAACACCCCAAACTTGTGGATTTTTGTCATGAAATGGGGATAGAACAATTATTTACAATTCCTCAGGCTTCGCATCAGAATGGGCTCGCGGAAAGAATGCATCGGACTCTTCAGAGTAAAACGAGATGTGTACTCCTGGATGGAAAAATGCCGATTAATTTTTGGCCTGATGCACTTCGTGAAGCAGTGAAATTTATCAATTGGACTCCTTCAAGGGCGATCGCTTACAAACGACCAGTTGATCTATGGGCTGAAACCAAGCAACCACTGCCAACGATGAGAAGATTAAAATTTGGACTTTTGGTCTATGCTACAATTCCGACTTCACGTGTTGGTTCTAAATTTAGCGCTCGCGCAGTTGCCTGCGCATATCTAGGGGAAGGAGTGCAGAGACACGCCTCCAGACTATTCTCTCCTGATGCAAAGCAGATATTTGAATCGAATGATATCCACCCAACGACGCAGCTATTTCAAGATGCTGTACTGAATAGTATCATCGGATTGTTTACGCAACGAGCAAACTCACAATCTAGAATGGTTAATGGCTTTGTCCCTATACGAAAAATGGACTACCGTCTATTTCCGGTAGATGAACCAACTACAGCAAAAGAAATTGAGCCCTCAGAAATGAACGTGGAAGATCAGGAGGTTGGTGATAAGTCAGTGAATGTTTGTCCCAACGTATCTTTCGATGACCATGAGTTAGACGCTGAACTGAGGACGCAGCCGTATTCTGCTCATGATGATGATGAAAATGATGATTATGATTATGATGATGATGACAATGATGATGACAATGATGATATTGATAATGATGATACGAGCAGTACGGGCCACTTTCATGCTGACATTGACGATGGCTTGTCTGTGTCCACCTCTACTCGGAAGCCGGACATGGTCCGTGAGCGGGAAGCTCATTCTCAGGAAGACGGCATGTGCACAATGTTGAGAGTTGTGATATACACTCCCATAATCTGGAACAGTTATCTAGTTGGAGTTCAACAAGTCCCTTAAGTGTGGGACTTCAGTGATCATCTTAAATGCTTATGGACTTCTTTAGAGTTGATATCCATGATCTTAATCTTCTTATTGATGCCACTCAATACTGAGCAGGATCCTTGCTTTATATAATTATTCCTGGGGGCTCCCAAACGATCTCTCCCTCGTCAAACACCCTCATCTATATTGTCTTCTCCAAAACAATGCTCAGAGTTAGACGAGAGCTAGACGAGAGCTAGACGGGAGCCCATAGAGCCCTAGCTCTACCTTTGTCTCTTCTTCAACAATACTCAACATTGTTTCATCAGGATAGCTTGGCATGAGCATGCAGTACCCGCACATGTACTGGTCTCAAGTTCATCAGTCACATGTCGCGTGTTCCAACAGACACATGTCCCACAAGTTCAACAGTTATAACTATGACCTTTTGCAGATCTGCATTTGACTTTATTGTCAGATATCTTGGAAGTGAGATAAGGTCTTTAGTCAAGAGTGACTTCAAGAAGGGTGAAGTCACCTTTTCTACAACATTAATTGTAGTTCCCATAGTACTGGTCATCTTATTGATACTATTCTTAATCTTCAGGATTGATACCGTTGACGTTATACCTATTAACATAATCGTTGTATCTATTGACTTTTTCGATATACCTATTAACATTATCGTTATACCTATTTTCTTTATTGTGATATCTGTTAACATTATCGTTATACCTATTGATATTTCGTCATAACTATGACTATTTCGTTATACGTATTGACAATTTTGCCATAACTATCTATTGAGTATTCCGATAACTCTATTAACAATTTTTCCATAACTATTGACTATTCCGATAACTCTATTAACATTATTGTTGTATAAATTGACTTTTTTGTTACCTCTATAGACCCTTAAGTTATGACTATTGACTCTTACGTGATACCTATTATCATTATCGTTATAACTATGACTATTTCGTTATACCTATTATTATTATCGTTATACCTATTATTATTATCGTTATACCTATTATCATTATCGTTATACCTATTGACTATTTCGTTATACAGTGCTTTTCAAAACCATTCAAACCAGTGCGACAACCCAATTCAAACCACACTAGCAAAACAAAATTAAACAACCCAATAGTTCGACAAATTACTGTTTTTAATACTTAATAAAGATTTGACATAAACAGTTTTGTTTATTTGGAATCCTCTATCCTTAACGATCTTTAAGTCGTAAGTACGAAACTTCTTTTAATAATTGGTCTGCTTAATTGTGCTAGTCTTGTTATGTTCTTTATAACGTTTGTTGTCTTAAACTCTTTTATTCGTTGATGGTTCCTCGAGAGAGGAACCGCAGTGGTTTATATAACTTTGAGAGAAACGTGGCATCGAAAAACTCTCCACCAGAACAATGGGAAGCAATGTTCTGGAATGTTCGAAAGAGGGCCTTGGTTTCATGATGTCCTTACAACAATCAAATGCCGTCACGGCATTTGTACTAGACACGACTAGAATCAGACATCGTAGGCTCCATATTGTAACTATAGGTAGTACACTACCTATAGTGGATCTAACAAGTCTGGTTTGAAACATATTGCCGCGCTGGTTTGAATAGTATTCAAAAAGACTGTACCTATTAACATTATCGTTATATTCATTGACTATTTCCTTCTACCTATAAGCATTTTCGGTATACCTATAATCATTATCGTTATATTCATTGACTATTTTGTTATACCTAGTATCATTCTCGTTATACCTATTAACATATTCGGTATATCTATTGATTACTTATTCTCATCAACTTTATTCTTTGCGTCTCCGGCCAAAATACCTCCAGCGACTCCCGATGCCAAATGGCCTGCTCCTCCCATGTGGAGCTTGTCTGCCACCTTGTTTCCACCAAGGGACCCTGCGACTGATACTGCGATGTTCTTGGCTGTTTCTCCGTCTGGCATGTTGAATATGAAGAGATTGATTTAGTGTAACGGGAAATAATAAGGTGAATAAAAAGGTGAATAAAAGGGGGAATAAAAAGGTGGATAAAAAGGTGGATGAAAAGGCGGATAAAAAGAAAGAGAAGTTACATGAGGGGATCTGGGAATGGGGGGGTTTATATAGTCAGGAGCATGGGGAAGGTTGCTGCGCATGTTCCAGTGGATAGACTGCACGTGCGGCGCGGCCGGTAACGTTGCTGCACCGAATATCCAAAAAAATTAATGTTACATGACTTTAGTCACGTGGCATGATCCACATGACCCAATATCTTAGCCAAATGACTCTAACTACATACTTTCAACCAATTAACACTAACCACAAGAGAATCTTATGAGTTGTCACGTGTATTTTTCATGACTGATCAAGTTCATGACTTATCACTTGAATGAGTTGATCTACCCCAAGTTCAATGTGCTGTCTACATGCAGTATGGAGCTTTGTTAAGATGTCGTCAGTCCATGTCCTTGTGAACATCAGTACTTCTACACTAAGTAATATTAATGGATCTGGTTTCAAGAAATATCTTGGTATGTCCCCTCCCTTAGTTGATCTATATTTTTTTGGTGGTAAGAAATAACAGGAGGCTTGTTTTAATATGACTTTCACGCGACTATCTTCACGCGACTATCTTCACGCGACAGGCATATACCTTCGCATTTAACATCACCACATCCTCAAACCACCTCTTTCTCTTTCTCTCTCTCTCACTCCCTCTCTCTATTCCCCATGAACGCTCCCCCTGATCCATGTAAGTAGTTCTTCCCTGCTCTAAGGCATTCTTCTCTATGGTGCTGCCTCCCCACTAACATCTAGCTTTGCCCGTCGAAGGCCTCCTCAAAAAACTTCTAGCCTCATTGGATCTCCAGCTATTACAGCCCAATGCTACTAACCAGCCGCAGTTCCCCTCTGTCGAAAGCTACGCTACCTCTTTTGCCAAGCAATTGAAGCCTGCAGCTTCCATAGTCATTGATGGCGTTCCATTGGTCCCAGTTCCGCCTTCGAGCGATGCACGACTCGAGTTCCAGAAGAAATGGTTGGCTAGTCCTTCCACTCAGCACCAAATGACATCTTTCGATACTCATTTAATTCCTGGAACGGGGCTCTATACCGTGATAGCCAATGGGAAGGTTCGGTTTGATGAAAGTGGTCGTTCTCGCTTGGGAGAAACGGCTGACTTGGTAGCTCCTGCACAGAACCAGGCTCGCTTCTTAAATGGGCCATGGTACGGGTTTAACCTTAATATGGTGGTTGACCAAGCAGTTTCTACAAATGATGAAAGTGAAGTTATTAATAGCTTTAACTATAGAGTCACTTTTAAGCCTCACGATAGCGTGGTATCTCTTTAGCCCCGGTCTATCTATATGCAGGTGGGGCTTGAGATTGGGATGAATGTGAAGGTGACTACGACTGGCCTCTATACAGTGTCTCTTTGTGTATCACTAATAACTGTATGGAAGTGACAGTATTAATTATGTACTGTCGGAACTAATAAAAAATTCATTACTTTCAGAGTACACAGTGTTGGTATCTGGTATATAGTCAATCAAGTGCATCAAGTAATTCCTTGAAAATGTATGGTCTCCAGCTTCTTAGCATAAAGGTGATTATATTCTTGACAGTAATTCTTTTGGAATGAAGGGTAGATTATATGGTCGTGCAAACTGTTAAGAATGTGCATACACTCTCTGGTAGGTTGGAATTGTTATGACATTGGCCTCTAATAATTCTCTCAAATATGGAGTATCGGTG
>NLAW01001450.1:10803-21496 GCA_002370915.1 Metschnikowia lochheadii | reverse complement strand
CCACATTAGCCAGTTACGCTTACTGAAGACAATTCCTGAAGAGTACTTTACTCCACTTCCTACTGACGTCGGCCTCAAACGTTATAAAGAACGTAACACTACTACTATACTACCACTAGTACTACTCCTCTTGCTATTACTGACTACTACTATTACCATTACTGACTACTACTACTACTATTACTACTACTACTACTATTACTACTACTACTATTACTGACTACTACTATTACTACTACTACTATTACTGATTACTACTATTACCATTACTGACTACTACTGCTTATTGTTTTGTTGAAGGAGGGCGATATCTTGGGCTTCGTTTTGAATAGCCCTTTGTCCTATATTCTGACCATGAGGAATAATAGAGGACTCCTGAAGACGGTACCGTTGTGGATGTTTCTGAAACCAAACAGCCAGATCCAGATCCAGGTGGATTTCAAAGTCACCAAGTGTGTTATCAACTCCCACTCCATTGTATTGGAACGTCTCTCGTGTGAGTCGCTTATGCATGGTCCTAATGAAAATGTGGTTTTCCTGATGAAATTCGAATGAAGATTGTAAACTGAGTGCTTGTCAGTACTTGTTTAAATAAGGAATAAGTTCAACACGAAAAACTCATTTTTTGGGCTAAATTCTCCTTTGTTTTCGATGATGAAAAAATAAAAACGGAACAATGTGTTCTTTGCTTTATCTGGATGAAAAATACATGTGAAGGAAGAGAAAGGAGTCGTGTATCTATAGGAAAGATTGCTGAAACACTCATGAAACACAGTCCAGTAAACTGAGTTCTGCATCTGGAACTCCTGCTGGGCTCCAGAGCATGCAATACCAAGGCTAATACCAGCCCTGGCTTTCTAATGAATTACGAGAACATGCAATTTTAGAGTATTGCCTAGTAGTAGTATAGTAGAGTAGTAGAGTAGTAGAGTAGTAGAGTAGTAGAGTAGTAGAGTAGTAGAGTAGTAGAGTAGTAGAGTAGTAGAGTAGAGTAGTAGAGTAGTAGAGTAGTAGAGTAGTAGAGTAGTAGAGTAGTAGAGTAGTAGTACTAGAGTAGTACTAGAATAGAGCAAGTGTGTTTTTGTTCTACAGAGGTAGCTACAAATGTTCGTTCATGATTTATCAAGTGCTAACTAATGCGGAGTCGGTGCTTGTATGCTGATGGGTTTCTAGCCTAGTGGCAATGCATCTCTGACCAAAGGTCTTGTGAACTGCTGGATCTGAAGGGTTTGCGTCCGTCCAGCTATTTGATCTTGTCGGTGTGGAGCGAGGGGCAGAAAAGGTCTCTGCGTTCACTCACTACCTTCTTGGCCCAGCTGCGGCAGACTATGCTTGCCTTCATGAATTTGCGCGTGGCATACTTCTTGAAGAACTCGTCATGTTCCACCGGGTTGACCAAGTAAAGCACAATGAGCTCGATGCACTCCTTCATGTCTTCGACACGGTAGCCTCCGGAATAATGGATCAAGTTGCCGTTCCACACCGGGTCTTTGTTTAGTATCAACCGTGCAATGTACATGGCTGCGGCCAGACAGAGCGACGGGAGAATGCCAATGAATTTGTGGTCCACGATGGTGACTTCTAGGAGAAATTTCCCCAAGGTCCGTGACTGCACGTCGTAGTCATCGGCCTTGGAGATACGCCGCAAGAAGTTCATGGGGTTGGGGTAGTTGAGGTCGAACTCAAGCGTGGTGAGGATATACTTCTCGGCCTGGAGAATCTCCTCCTCGGTGTACAGCCCATCGGTGTAGTATGCATAGTTTTTGACGGAGGGAGAAAACACCTCTTCGTATTTGGCGGCGATGAAGAGGGAGCCGGTGGCTAAGAGCTGGAGCTTATCGATTTGCACCACCTCCACCGACATAAAACGGTCCATGATATTAATGGCCAAGAAAAGGGTTTCAGGTAAGAGCCGGAACCGCTGGTGCATCTCCACGAGCCAATCCACCAAGATCAGACGCATCTTGGGCTTGAGCTGGGTTTGCTTGAACAAGTAGCCCGGGTCGGGGCAAGTTTTCTTTTCAAGCTCATGCAAATAGGGGAAGATTTCGTTGACGTACTCACACACCATGAGCGGGTCATCAAAGTCCTCCTCGTCGAGGTCCTGCCATTCGTAGTCGATTTTCTTTGACTTTTTCACGCGAGGCGGTACTTCCAGCTCGTCCACCACGGCCAATCGATCAATTTCGACGGGATCGGCGTGTCTTTTCTGCGACAGTCGACGAGAGGAATCGGAAGAGGTGGCTGAATCGAGGGCTTTCAGAGCATCGGGGCCGATTTCAAAGGCCGAAGGAGTGGAGACCGGAATAAAGAGTTTCTCGTCGGGTTTTTCGTCGATTTTTGGATCGAGCAGCAGGTTTTCCTTGCCCAACTTGATCTCTTTAACCCTTGGAGGCCGTAAAGGGGCAGATTCGGCAGTCAAAGGCCGTTTTTTGGAAACGTGCAAGGGCTGAGCCGCTATGCCGAAATTGCGCGAAACATCCTTTAAATGCTGGCGGTTGGCCAAAAGACTCTGGTTCTTAGGGTCAGCCGAAAGAGCAGTTTCTTTGGCAGCATCATCCGCAGCATGTGAGAGTTTGGCCCGCGATCGGGTAAGTCGATGTTCATTTTCGTTATTGACGGTGGACATAAAGTATGGAGTATGGAGCTAGAACAAGGCTTTGAGGGATGGGGATTATGGACTATGGATCAAAAGAACAGGAAAAAACAATAAAAATAAAAAATAAAAATATAAGTCGAGGTTTCTGCAAGAGGAATTGCAACTGACAGAGGAAACGGGAAGGAGGGAGTGGGCGGGAGGACGGAAGATAATGTGAAGGACAAAACAACAAAAGGGAGGGACAGGAATAGGGCGAGAGACGACTTCAACAGGAATGGACAGACGACTAGACAAAATATGGACCGACGACTTCGACAGGAATGAAAAGACAAATAATGGAAAAAGACCAGGGGACAAATAATGGAAAGACCAGTAGACAAAAGGACAAACAGGCAAATAGGCAGATACACTGAAAACAACCAGTGGAAACAGGAGTGGAAGTGGATACCAAACGCGTGCGAAGGAGGAGTAAAAAAAGAGCGGTGGGTAAATAGTGAGAGAGGCCAGGGAAAATTAAATAATGAGCTCGGTGCGTTTGGAGCGAGCTAAGTGCGCCCGGCTTGTCTGCAGGCCGCGCATCTTTCCGGTCGAGTTATCAATACCCGTGAAGCAATCATGCTAAATAGAAATGGCAATCCATGTACAATGCAAATTTTAGAGTATAATAATATTTTCTTTTTTTTTTTTTTTTTGGAGGTGGGGAGGAAGGAGGGTGAGGGGAGTAAGGGTGTTTGCTGTGACTATATGAGCGAGGTGGGCTGTGAGGGGGGGAGAGAGAGGGAGAGAGGGAGAGAGGGAGAGAGAGAGAGGTTAATATTGTGAAGGGTCTGGCACCTGCACATACGCCACGGTCCATTTTGTCTGAAACGTATCAATTCTTTGTATTCTTTTATTATCTTTTATTCTTCTATTCTGGATTTTTCTGGGCTACTTTTTGTATATTTAGTGAGAGATTTTCTCTTATGCTAGTTTTGGTGTTGGCCTACTCTACTCTCAGCCTGGATTATATGTAGTCTCACTTCCATATCCAGCATATAAATACACACCAAACACACCATCCACATACACATCCAAATACACCATTTACATCCACATATAAATACACATATAAATACACATATAAATACACATATAAATACACCATTTACATATAAATACACATTTACATACACATCCAGATACACCATTTACGTATAAATACACCATTTACATACATGTATAAATACACCATTTATTTATAATATATACAACGTACTACATTCAGTATACATCATGTCAACTTTACTTAACACGGTATCTTAACTACCGAGGTTGAGAGATATTTTTGAATGGAGTGAGGTGGTGTATGCAGTCCGATCACCGGAATATTTTTCCACGAGCATTTGGCGGATATGCATTGTGGAGATTTGGGATTGTGTTTATGGCCGTTTACGTCAACGCCCGTTCCACTTGTTCTTATCACCTGCACCGACCACTGTCCATGTTCCAATGCAGCTGACCCTCACATGACATCCATACCATCCATGCCATCCATACCATTACGTATATATATATTTATATATATTGGTGTGAGTGTTTGTGTCACGTTGTAATTTGTAATTGTACTTGTACTTGTGTCTGTTGTATTTATATTTATTGTATTTGTGTCTGTTGTATTTATATTTATTGTATTTGTGTCTGTATTTGTGTCTGTATTTGTGTCTGTATTTGTGTCGTGTCTGTATTTGTGTCTGTTGTATTTGTACTACATTTCTACCACCTAAAAATATAAGTATAAATATAAATATAGTTATAGATATGTCTATACCTACTGACTGATCTCCATGTATTAACCATGTATTAACCATGTATTATGTGGGCCTGAGGAATGGATTGTTGCTTTCTTGTGCGGCATGCACTTGTTGCTGGGATATGCATCGCGCTGCAAGTGAAGCCCCCCGAAACGGCCGAATTGTCAACATTACATATGACGCGCTACACACTTGTGTCCTCGGCCGATCTATTGCCAAACGGTGGAGGGTCATAGATCGGGTGATCTGAGCCGTTTGGCGTATTTGGCGCTTTTTTTTTTTTTCTTTCATTCTTTCTTTCTTTCTTTTTTTTTTCTGTTGTTTGCTTCATTTGCTGTATTTGTTTTATTTGTTTTATTTGTTTTATTTGTTTTATTTGTTTTATTTGCTTTATTTGTTTTATTTGTTTTATTTGCTTTATTTGCTTTATTTGCTTTATTTGCTTTATTTGCTTTATTTGCTTTATTTGCTTTATTTGCTTTATTTGCTTTATTTGCTTTATTTGCTTTATTTGCTTTATTTGCTTTATTTGCTTTATTTGCTTTATTTGCTTTATTTGCTTTATTTGCTTTATTTGCTTTATTTGCTTTATTTGCTTTATTTGCTTTATTTGCTTTATTTGCTTTATTTGCTTTATTTGCTTTATTTGCTTTATTTGCTTTATTTGCTTTATTTGCTTTATTTGCTTTATTTGCTTTATTTGCTTTATTTGCTTTATTTGCTTTATTTGCTTTATTTGCTTTATTTGCTTTATTTGCTTTATTTGCTTTATTTGCTTTATTTGCTTTATTTGCTTTATTTGCTTTATTTGCTTTATTTGCTTTATTTGCTTTATTTGCTTTATTTGCTTTATTTGCTTTATTTGCTTTATTTGCTTTATTTGCTTTATTTGCTTTATTTGCTTTATTTGCTTTATTTGCTTTATTTGCTTTATTTGCTTTATTTGCTTTATTTGCTTTATTTGCTTTATTTGCTTTATTTGCTTTATTTGCTTTATTTGCTTTATTTGCTTTATTTGCTTTATTTGCTTTATTTGCTTTGTTCGGATATTCAACCGTAGCTTCGGTTCAGTGGTTATCGAAGGGTGTGTAGCTTTTTTTTGCAGGTCAGGTTCCTGCACATAGCGCCTTTTTAATTTTATTTTTTTGATCTCTAAATCACATGGATTTAGTTATTGTTTTTTTATTTTTTACTTTTTATTTTTTTTGGGAGGGGGGTATTTTCATTGGAATAATCCCGGATCTCTTCTATTATACTGGTTCTGTTTTTTTTGTTTTGTTTTGTTTTGTTTTGTTTTGTTTTGTTTTGTTTTGCTTATTAATATATGTGGATTTGTGCTTTGGGGGAACATGGGGCTGGATATGCGTGTATCCTCGGAAATCAAATTGGCCGAGGAATAAGGGCTCATAATACATAGCATGGGTCTATCCTTTTTTTTGTTTCTTAAGTAATTCGGGCGTATATGCAGGTTGCCACCCTCAGATCTCTTTCTCACTCTCCCTCTCTCCCTCTCTCCCTCTGTCTCTCTCTTTACGCTTAAAAAAATAATACACTTGATCTAAGCCAAATGGCAATACAGTGTTTTTCAAAAGTACTCAAACCTGTGCGACAACACAATTCAAACCACACTAGCAATATTCAACAACCCCATAGTTTGACAAATTACTGTTTTTAATACTTAATAAAGATTTGACATAAACATTTTATTTCAAATCCTTGATCCTTAACAATATTTAAGTTGTAAGTACGGTATGTAAGCACGGTATGTAAGCACGGTATGTAAGCACGAAACTTTTTTAATTATTGGTGTGCTTAATTTTTCACTAGTGTGGTTAGAAACATATTGCCGCCTTGGTCTGAATAGTATTCAAAAAGACTACTACACTTGATCTCAGCCAAATGGCAATAATATCTTTGGAGGGGTGTACGGGTGTAAAAAAGGCCTTGGGAAAAAAAGCCTCAGTCAAACCTACGCATGTGTTAACCTAAAGTAGACCAAAAAAAAAAAAAAAGGAAAAAAAAAGAGGGTATCGTGTTTAATTGGGTTTATTCGGGTTTATTCGGGTTTATTCGGGTTTAGTTGGGTTTTGGTTTTTTTGGGTTTTGGCTTTTTGGGTTTTGGTTTGGTTTTCTAAAAAACAAATGAAAGGGCGCGGGCTCATAACCGCGGTTGACCTCAGTGAGGCTCGGTACTTCAACAATCAAACAATCAAACAATCAATTACTACATCAGTATTTCTGAGACTTATCAATTATACACAAAATTTCTATACAGTCTCTATAGTCTTTATACAGTCTCTACAGTTTCTATACTGTCTTTATACTGTCTCTCTACAGTCTCTACAGTCTCTACAGTCTCTACAGTCTCTACAGTCTCTACAGTCTCTACAGTCTCTACAGTCTCTACAGTCTCTACAGTCTCTACAGTCTCTACAGTCTCTACAGTCTCTACAGTCTCTACAGTCTCTACAGTCTCTACAGTCTCTACAGTCTCTACAGTCTCTACAGTCTCTACAGTCTCTACAGTCTCTACAGTCTCTACAGTCTCTACAGTCTCTACAGTCTCTACAGTCTCTACAGTCTCTACAGTCTCTACAGTCTCTACAGTCTCTACAGTCTCTACAGTCTCTACAGTCTCTACAGTCTCTACAGTCTCTACAGTCTCTACAGTCTCTACAGTCTCTACAGTCTCTACAGTCTCTACAGTCTCTACAGTCTCTACAGTCTCTACAGTCTCTACAGTCTCTACAGTCTCTACAGTCTCTACAGTCTCTACAGTCTCTACAGTCTCTACAGTCTCTACAGTCTCTACAGTCTCTACAGTCTCTACAGTCTCTACAGTCTCTACAGTCTCTACAGTCTCTACAGTCTCTACAGTCTCTACAGTCTCTACAGTCTCTACAGTCTCTACAGTCTCTACAGTCTCTACAGTCTCTACAGTCTCTACAGTCTCTACAGTCTCTACAGTCTCTACAGTCTCTACAGTCTCTACAGTCTCTACAGTCTCTACAGTCTCTACAGTCTCTACAGTCTCTACAGTCTCTACAGTCTCTACAGTCTCTGTGAACACTAACAAGAGGCAGTTCCAGTAGAGTAATATATTATGGTCATAAGTAGTACTACTAGTATAAAGTATACAGAATACAGGATACAGTATACAGTCTTGTGGATTAGTTGACACCTCTTATGTTCTTTATCACGTATGTTGCCTAAACTTGTATTCGTTGATGGGTCCTCAAACCGAACATTGTCACGTTGACCCGGTTCATTCTCCAAGAGCAACAGAAAGATGCACCTAACGCCATCCTTGAATTGTCGCTTTTATTGAACAGTCTTCAATTTGCCTTCAAGTTTATTGCCCATAACATTAGAAGAGCAGAATACCTCAAAGCCATAGGGCTTGAACCAACAACTGGACGAGTTTCTACAGCTTTTCTCTATGATATTTCTACTTGCTCTCTAATGGAACGAGGACATAAAGAAGATCTATATCTTGGATCTTGGAAGATATAATTGTGATGTACATGTGACTTTTTAGTGCTCCTGTTATTGGTCACTCCATTGAATAGTATATCTCTTTTATCTATTCGAACAGAAATAGGCTTGATGAAAAGCCCATTTACGCCGTATAAGAGACTTTGATGAGTCCAACTCTCAAGCCGAACTTGGGTCTCAGCGCAAATCCAATAGAATCTCCTTATATTGACTAACTCTTTAACTCAAATGGAAAATCTCTGCGTATGGTTGCCTTCCTATGTTATTAGTGAAGTTCACCCTAAGATTAGCACTGAATTATACACACAAATATTGTTATGTTTTTTATAACGTATGTTGCCTAAACTCATATATTCGTTGATGGTTCCTCAAAGAGAGGAACCGGAGTGACTTATCGAAGTGGTTTATATCACTTTGAGAGAAACGTGGAACCGAAAAACGTGGAACCGAAAAACGTGGAACCGAAAAATGTGGAACCGAAAACCATGACACCAAAAAACATGACACCGAAAAACATGACACCAACAAACTCTCCACCAGAACAATAGGAATGCTCTGGTGGAAGAAATTATTGCTCTGGTGGAAGAAAGTATTGCTCTGGTGGAAGGAAGTATTATTCTGGAATGTTCGAAAAGGACCTCTGATTCACGAGTTGTCACAACGACCAAATGCCGTGTTACAGCAGTTGTAGTAGACACTACTGGAATCGGACATCGTAGGCTCCATATTGTATCTATAGATAGTGTTGTACCTATTGTAGATTAGTTAACACCAATTGAACATTTATTATAGGTACAATAGGAGGACCTTTCAATAACAATGCTTAGCAATTAATTTCATAGTAACATTTTTCAACATGCCTACTATTGGATCACATATGGTAAATGCCTCTCTATTTGTTTGAGCGAGTGTGCCGTCTAGGATGTCCCCCACTTGGTTAATGTTAATTTCAATAAAGGTATCCTATTTTGAGAACCATACTCTTGAGCAAAATACAATATAGCTTTAAGATATACGGTGTTTTTCAAAAGTATTACTATTCAAACCAGTGCCATACGACAAAACGTTTCGAACCAAAAAGAAAGAATGGTTCATACCTTCACGGCAAAATGGTTCAAACCACACTAACAAAATTAAACAAACCAATCCTCATAACCCCAAACAAGGAAACCAGTTCATGTTCCTTTCCTTTGTTTTAACCCTTGATTGGTACTGCAACACTCCCAAATGTAGTCAAATGTAGTACTACAACACTCCCAAATGTAGTACTTCAATACTTCCAAATGTAGTACTACAACACTCCTAAATGTAGTACTACAACACTCCTAAATGTAGTACTACAACACTCCTAAATGTAGCACTACAACACTCTCAAATGTAGTACATTATAATATGTGGCAATCCTCCATATTTTCCAAGAGTTCAGAATATTGAACTGTACGAAACCTTTTGAATTATTGGTTTGAAACAGTGTGCGAAAGGGTATGAAACGTTTTGAATTATTGGTTTGTTTAATTTTGCTATTGTGGTTTGGATCGTTTTGTCCCCTTGGTTTGAATGGTTTTGAAAAGCACTGTACAGTCTTTTTGAATACTAATTCAAACCAGTGCGGCAATATGTTTCAAACCACACTAGTGAAAAATTAAGCACACCAATAATTAAAAAAGTTTCGTGCTTACATACCGTGCTTACATACCGTACTTACATACCGTACTTACAACTTAAATATTGTTAAGGATCAAGGATTTGAAATAACCTGTTCATGTCAAATGTCAAATGTCAAATGTCAAATTTCAAATGTCAAATGTTTATTAAGCATTAAAAACACTAATTTGATGAACTATTGGGTTGTTTAATTTTGCTAGTGTGGTTTGAACATTTGGCCGCGCTGATTTGAATAGTTTTGAAAAGCACTGTACTGGGTTTAATATCTCATGTTTTACCAATAAGCTCTGTTTATCTCCTTGGTAAGTATCAAATTTATTAACTTCAACATGATCAATTTCTTTGCCAATAGCCCATATTGAACCAAGGCGAAGCAGCTAGACTGCAAAATGAGATACACTAAAAGACACCAAAAGACACTAAAAGACACCAAAAGACACTAAAAGACACCAAAAGACACTAAAAGACACCAAAAGACACTAAAAGACACTAAGAGGGAGAGGCGGGGGAGGCAGGAGGGGGGAAACTCTCTATATTCTATCCTGCATATTCCGTCTTGGTACCTCTAGCTCACCATGTTCCATCTTAATATCTCATACAATAATATTAGACGAGTGGTATAATGGGAATGGTCATTGTTAGTATTAGACAGTGTAGACTCAAAATGACTGAATTGGGTAGAGCACTACCGAAGGTGTCACCTACAGTTATAATAGTGTAATGTAGTGTAGTGTAGTATAGTGTAGTATAGTGTAGTATAGTGTAGTATAGTGTAGTATAGTGTAGTATAGTGTAGTATAGTGTAGTATAGTGTAGTATAGTGTATAGTGTAGTGTTGTCAACGAGTACCTAGCGTGTACGGATGCGAGGTCGAGTGGAAAAGTAGAAGAGGAGCCGTGGTCCCATCTTAGGACTTTGGTCTTGTGAGGTACAACTTACGTATCCCTGTATATTGTATATACTAAAATCCAAGTTGAAAAGTGTAGCACTGAATAGTCACGTATATATTGCATAATGTAGTATAGAGTATCATGGACTTGCCAATAATCACTTCATTTGCCCTTAACTTCTGCTTCTGCTTCTGCTTTGGCTTTGGTTTCTGCTTTGGCTTTGGCTTTGGCTTTGGCTTTGGCTTTGGCTTTGG
>NLAW01001450.1:0-10699 GCA_002370915.1 Metschnikowia lochheadii | reverse complement strand
TTGGCTTTGGCTTTGGCTTTGGCTTTGGCTTTGGCTTTGGCTTTGGCTTTGGCTTTGGCTTTGGCTTTGGCTTTGGCTTTGGCTTTGGATTTGGCTTTGGCTTCTGCTTTGGCTTCTGCTTCCTGGGGGAAAGCATCAGTACTTGATGATTTGCTTTGAGTCAATCCAATCGATCTAAGATCAAGATCAAGATCAAGTCGAAAAAAAAAAAACAAGCTGATCAGCTCGATAAAATCTCCACTCTCATCTTTTCAGGTCCCGGTCCTCACTGACTCGGTGTTACTGCTAATAAACAGTCAGAAAGGGTTAAATCCCTTGATGGTCCGAAATCGTTTAGAGTCTGTAACCGATGGTTCGAGAGGAACTAAGACGTATGGTGGATCCAAACATGATCCGAAGTCGTAAGGCAACAAAGTATATAGGACTAGCAGGTTCGCCTGACTAGTAGATCCGCCTGATTAGCAGATCCGCCTGGCTAGCAGGTTCGCCTGATTAGATTAATCCTTAGGAGTTCCTCCAAGTCATCTCAGTATTCGAATATACCTCTTGTGATATAAAACCTTCTTTTCAATATCCTAGAGTCCTGCTTAAGTTCCAACATTCGGTGTATATATGGCATAATGGATAACATATGACAATGTATGGCCTTTATCAATGCACGATTCCTGGTAAAGCTCACAACTTGGTTTATTTGTCTCTTGAATATTCCTGGAAATTCCTGAAAATTCTGGTGAATTCTGGTGAATTCTGGTGAATTCCTGAAAATTCCGAAAAATTCCCCTTTATCCATTCCCTAAACGGTTTTGTTCCATGGGTACTTGCCCATGAGTTTCTGGGTGTTTTCATCACGAGTGGACTCGGAGTTGGGCCTGCTGCTCTCCACACTGGCACACGCACTGCATGTACACCCGTCTTTCCGCCGGTGGGGAAGGTGTAGCTTGTGGTTGGCCAACGTGGTACTGATTTCCTTCATTTCGTCTCCAATGGCCTTGACGAATGATGTCATTGTCTTGAGCTGCTCCATGTACTCGATGTCACGTGAAACAGGCCCTTGTATTGAACTTCCCACCTTTAAGGTCTCTCTCTTTTCTCCTTCAACTCTCTCTTCTCTCTTTTCTCTCTTTTCTCTTTCTTCTCTTTCTTCTCTTTCTTCTCTCTCCACTCTTTCTTCTCTCTCCACTCTCTCCACTCTCTCCTCCTTCAGAAAGTCCTTCTTTTGAACCTGCTCTATAATCGTCTGTAGAAGCAGCATGAATTCAGACTCCACTTTTCTTCCTATTCCCTGTTCGTTTTCAATTTCCACATGTCTTTCTCTTTCTCTTTCTCTTTCTCTTTCTCTTTCTCTTTTCATTTCCTCCACATTTTTTAATGTTTCTTCCGCCTGTTTCCTTATTTCTTCCGCCTGTGTCCTTATTTCCTCCTCCTGCTTCTTTTTTTCTTCCCTTGCCTTTTCCTTGTCACTTTGACTTTCACCTTTTGCTACTGACATGATGAATTGTTGGAGATCAAACGGTTTTGATAACTCATTTTGTGGCTTCACTGAGTCGTGGAACGTTTGTGGCTTCACCGACTCGTAAAACGTCTGTGGCTTCACTGACTCGTGGTGCGTCTGTGGCTTCACTGACTCGTAAAACGTCTGTCGTTTCATTGAGTCGTAGAGATTCTTATACTTGGCGAGTTTTTGTCGAAGTAGACTATTCTCCTTGAGAATCCGAGCCTCGTTGCTATGGAGCTTCAAATTCGAGTATTCTCGTTGTAAAGCATCTTTTTGCTCTTTTAAGGCATTGAACTCGGCCTTTAGGAGGGTGTAGTCGTTTTCAGTGACCTGTGCCCGGAACTTGTTGCCCGTTTCGGCGTCCAATTGGTGCTGGAGCCGTAAATTTTTGCTCTTTTCGGCAGCCAATTGCGCCAAGAGTTTTTCCGTGGACGAAGCCAAAAGAACTCGGTACTTCTCGTACTCTGTAGACTCAGGAAAGAAGCTTGTTTCGGGAACTCGATGGGTGGGAATATTTTCAATGTCCCGGACCTCTAAATCAGATAAATCTTTGAATGGGGACACGTGATCAAAGACCGATTCCTTTTCAAAAGAATCATCGGAGGTAAAATCATCCAAATCCGTTGTTTCTGTTCCGTTTTTCTGGAAATACTTGGCATAATTGGCATAATTGATCTTGGGCGTTTTTTTAACGGGACTGCCTCGAAGTTTATCGAGATGTTGCTTTAATGGGGACGCCAGACGAGTTGGGGGCAGAAACTGGGGTTCTATGGGGAGTTTTTCGGCCAAAGAGTCATGATTTCCTCGGGAAAAAACGTCCAGGGGGTTTCCGAGGCTGGAAAAATGATTTGAATTGCCTTTTTCCGACGTTTCGGCCTCGTACCGTGCCGGAGTGTGTCGGAGAGATTCTGTGTAATCATCCAAAGGGTCGCGGAGCAGGTCCAAGTCGTAGTCGGAGGCCAAGGCCAAGGCCCGAGGCTGGCGATAGTTATTGACGAGATCCTGCGTCGTATCCATATGTGCTGTGATTTTGCCACGTGATGCTATATACCGGCTATAGCTGTTTATATGTGGTGTGTGTTTTTTGTGTGGTGTACTTGAGGCTCGTGAAGTTGTTGTTCATGTCGCGTTCCTGCAGAAACGCGTCTCCTCTCTCTCTCTCTCTCCCTCTCTCTCTCTTTTTTTTCCTTGTGTGCGCATATCTACTATTTTTAGTTAGTACCTTTATGAGCCTCGCACGACCTTGCTCGGATATCAAGATTAAGGCTGGCTGTTTAGTACTTTTTGATATAATTACTTGAACCGGTTTTTTACCTGGAATTACGCAGTGTACACTGAAGTGACTATAAAAATCATTATGGAAGCAATTAATTCAACACCCTATTTTTTCGTAAGACATTTTCTTTTTTTTTGTGTTTCTCTCAAACTACTGTCCTGCTGGATCCACAGGTTTCGACCAAGTCCGCTAAATGGGAAGCCAGCATTTCTGATGCTTTTGATGCTTTTGATGCTTTGGGTGCTTTGGATGCTTTATTCACATTGCACTTTTCAATATTTGGGAGACATCGGACCTGTAGATTCTTTAATTCCAGCTCAGCTAGGAAATGCTGGGGAATTCAGGTGGCCCGTAGAGTAACCATGGTTCAAGATCCAGAGTTCCAGAGTTCCAGAGTTCCTCTCTTACTATAAGATACGGATCTCATTGTGTCATCAAGATAAATAGGCTGAGTCTCATTGTCAGTGAGAGGAGTTCTCGTGGGTCTGGATTTGGGAGGCATCTTGGTATTATTTGTCAGATAAATAAGACATATTGTAGACGTTTGACGTTCTTGTGGAAACTAAGAATGAAGTTGTTGACGGAAGGCCACCACATATTAAGAACTGGGGTTTTTTGTTTTTTGTTTTTTGTTTTTTGTTTTTTGTTTTTTGTTTTTTGTTTTTTGTTTTTTGTTTTGTTTTTTTTTTTTTGATGATGATCAAGGTGAACCCTATAGTTTCAATTAGCACGTTTTTCCTGAATTTGAAGAAAGCATCAATTGTCATATAATTCACCAAGATCCTTAGATTGAAGACTTGTGAGAAGATGAGAAACACCATCAACATCATTGACAATGATAATGATAATGATAATGACAAGTATATCTAAGGATTCTCACCCTGGAATATCTCCAGAGTACCTCCCAGAATATCTCCCAGAATATCTCCCAGAACTCCATTCTGGAGCTAATAAGAAGTTCTCATATAATAAATATGGAACTGTCTTTCCCATTCCTTCTCGATCCTTCTCAATCCTTCTTAATCCTTCTCAATCCTTCTTAATCCTTCTCAATCCTTCTTTTATTCCTGTGGCACTGCATTGGGCTCATGTAGACTCACCAGTTTTGTTCCTTCTTCAATCCTCCACCTGCATATGGACCAAATAATCCAATGTCTTAACCACAGCATTGATGTGCCATGGCACAAGACGACGCAACTCCTGCTCGTCATCATCACGGTCCATCTCCACAACACCCAACACCTCATTCAATACAATTAAATTCTTGTATTGGTTAAGGAGAAGCTTCATCACCAGGTTAAGGCTCCAGTATGCAGAACAACTAAGAAGCGTCATTTCAAACACCATGTACGTGATTTCTTCTGTATTTTTGGTTTCCTCCCTGCTTTTAATCAAGTACCCTATTCTCATTCCCAATCGGGTAGGCGAATTAAATGAAGGAAGTGGCATTTTGGGTATCACCCCCATAATATCAAACCGAGGGTCCTTGACCACCACATCTGCCTCACTCATATCCACTGGAGTAACCACATCGGGGGAGAAGAAGTTGGCTGCCGCATTAAGGAATTGGTTTGGTGAATTGAACGTCAGTGCATTCATTGGAGACTGCACTAAGGATGCAGTGTTATCGTTGAACACAGGAGCATAACCCGAATCGGAAAAAGAACCTGTTTTCTCGGAGAATCCTGGTTTTTCAGGGCCTCCTTTCTCCCCAAACCCTTTTCCAGAAAACCCTTTTTCCGTAAACCCTTTTTCGGAAAACCCCTTTTCTGTGAACCCCTTTTCTGTAAACCCATTCTTGCTATTATGGGACGTAAACAAGTACTTGGGAAGCCGTGATGTGGAAAGAACAATCAACGATACCTCCTTATACTTGGCCGTGAGTCTCTTCCAGAAAATAAGCTCATCATCTGGAATTATACTGCTGATACGTGTGAGCACCAAAAACCGTTTCTTGTCTGACCCACACGTCCGGAGCAGCATTGCATCTTTGAGTTTGCCAAATAAGTCATTGGAAATATCCCAGATATCAACGATAATCGAACCCACATCTCGAGTATTGAAGCAGCTCCAAGACCGAACATGCGTAACGATTCCCAAAGGGTCCAGCCAAGCAGCAGATATCCAATTTTTATCCACCGATCTCTCGTAGGCCACATGGAGAAAGACATCATCATGGAAAGAGGCCCCACCAATGGCATTTTCCTTGTTTAAAAACTTGAAGTTGATGCTGCTAGGAGAGCTCTTGACCAATTGCGTATAGAGACTCCAAGTATCTGTTTTCACATTCTTTTCGTGCACATCCGGACACTTATTATAGAGTGAAAGAGCCAATTTGGAGAGTTTGAGCTCGGGAATGTACCGAGAAGAGCACCGGAACCCGGTTTTTTTGCTGATAAAGTCCCAGGGAAGAACATGTTGGAATACCTGCACCAATGGAAGCTGTCTATCCTTCAAGTACTGGCCGAAATTCCTGCATATCTTGGCGATCTGCAGCATGGCCTTAATGGACTCGTCGAAATTCAAAAACAAAAGGAGAAGCGGCCGGTCAAACTCGAACCGGTTAGCCTTGGTCATCAAATCCACCTTAATCATCTCCGCCAAGTTGCGGAGTTTGCGGTTGACTCGTCCATAATAATCTCTTCGGTCTCCATGTTTTTCCACCAAAAGAAGACCATTGTTAACACTTTCCAAGTCCAGCCGGATACTCTGAAGATGGAGTTTTTTAACCGACCCCAATTGGTTTTCCTTGAAATTGCACCGGAGAAGCTCCAAGAACCCTAAGTTGCTGGTATCATAGAGATTCCCATAATCCATGAGATTATCGTTTTCAGCAATCATCAACACCTGGAATTTTTTGGGGCCACCAACGGGGCTGAAGTGGAGGTACCGCCAAAACCGAAGACCCACGAAGTTGAAGTTGACAAGGTGGCCGCTTTTGGCGATTTTGCTGCGTACTTCGTTGAGCAAGAAGATATTGTCGTCCACATGAGGACTTTTGGCCTGAGTCTCGTCTTTATAAAGCTGGAAATTGGCTTGGTTCGGCGGGGTTTCGGGCCGGAACGAGTCCCATACCAATGGGGGTTTCAGTCCTGCCCCATCGCTAATTTCCTCCAAAAACGTCAATTCCCCTTGGTTTTTCTCCGGATCTTCCATCAACTCACTCAATGTCACCCTATAACTTAATGGGTATGCGGAAAAGAAAGCCTCCAGGGTATTTTTGGAGATATTACCATCAGTAGGACTTTCAAATACCGAATTTTCGAAATCAGATGGTGCTTGCAACCGCATATGCAGGAATCGGTTGGATCCCATGTCAAACACGAGATTTAGCATCAAACACCGAAGAAACGAGTCGATTTCGGCCTTCTTAACCGTGAGTCCATCTCCACTCTTGATATCATCGTCGTCATCGTCGAAATCCATGTTGAAATCGCTGGATGTGGGCTGTGTGCAATCCCGAAGAAGAAACGTATTCGGAATACTAAACACGTTGATGCTCCGGAGAATAAGGGGAAGACAATTGGACGATTCGGCCACATTTGGAGCGGATTCATCCACCACCAGAGGACTTTCATCTTTTGTTTTATCATTTTCGGCTCCATTTGGCCCATTTTCCACCTTTTTTTCCGGCGATTTTTGCACCTCCATGTCGGTATCGAGATTGGGTGACGAGATAAAGCTGCCGTGGTCCACCAAATGGCTTCCGGAGGCCATAGGCGACTCTGCTCTCCATTCGCTTCGTATTTGCCCAACAGATGGAGAATCGCTGTAGCTGGTGGTATTAAAATTGGGGTATGCAGTAGATGGCAAGCTAGTGGCTTTGGGATCGGACTGTACACCGGCCACCTGGTTCAAAATGTCTCCCGCATGAGTATTTAGCTTTAAAGGTGACATTTTTAAGTCCAGAAAATGGTCTTCTTCATCTTCATCACTTTCGTCATCGGACTCCATGTCCATATCTACATCCACATCAAAATCCTCTGCTTCGTTGTTACCGTTTTCGGACCCTAGATCTGCATATAGGATATTATCAGGGTTTTCTCTTTTATTCAAGAGACTTTTTTCCCTCTCTTGGACGGAGTCATTGAAGATAGATCCTTTTTCAGGGTCTTGGAGGTTGAAGCTTTTTTCTGAATCAAAATGCACGTTCCCTTTCTGGACATCGTTCATTCCCCTTTGGGAATCCATATGTACCCTTTGAGTGTCGCGCATGGTTTTCTCATGCATCAGTCCCCTTTGGCTATCGCTCATTCCCCTTTCGGCCTCTTTTGCTCCCCTCTCAGAATCGGGGATTCCCCTTTCCAGATCAAGCACATTGTACACACTGGTTTCCCTTAAACGAGGTTTCCGGGCCTCAGACTCGGGTCCCGAAGAGCCTTCTCGCTCCACAAAAAACTTGCCTCCACGACCATATTTGGCATCGATATTGCTCTGGATTTTTGGGTTGAACACAATCGGTGAAAACGCATAGCCTTGGCTATCTAAATCCCTCGAATTTGGAGCATTTGACAGTGAAGTTGGTTTGGGCTGCATCATTATGGGCGTAGAAATAATTGGAGGAGGAGCCCCGGGGTCAATGTACAGCTCTGGAGTCTGGAACTTCTGCAGTATCATCTCATCTTTTGGTATGCTGAGATATACGCTTGACTTTTGGGTTTTCGTCGGTTTCTCCTGCGTTTCAACCATTTCTGTATCTTCAATAGTTTCCTGCACAATGTGAGGCACTTTTTGCTGGGGTTCCGTGACTTCCACTTCCAAGTCCCCGGGCTCCATAGTTTCCACTCTCTTTTCCTCAGTTTCCAGGTCAGAAGACTCGCCAAAAAGATCATCTTCGGGGCTATCCACATGTGGAGATTCCGTCTTGACCTCTTCCTTGGTTTCATCTTTGATTTCTTCTCCCGAACGGTTGGATGCAGGATTGGACATATTGGGTACTTCCCCAAAAATCTCATGTACGGCCACATTCGGTTCGCTGATGCCTCCACTTTCAGGCTGGACATGCATAGGTTGAGATTCGTGGTCATGGATATCGATGGAAAAGGAAATGAAGTCGTGAATGAGCGAAAACGGGTCTGACGGATCGGAAACCGGTGGGCTTTCATCCGTTTGCTCTATAGTTCCAAATTGAAGGATACAGAGCTCCCAGGGCCATACAATGAACTTCTTGTTGTCGACGTCATGGACAAACTGCAGGATTTTGGAAGTCTGGTTGTTCAAATGCTGTAAATTGGGGATTAATTTGACCCACGTGACATCATTTTCTGATCTTTCCACACCTGTAGAGAGCTTCAAGAGCCGGAGAAGGTTTTGAGCGGATTTAGGCGGCGTTTTGGAAAACGTCTGTGCCAAATTGTGCTGGTCATACAAATGACACCTTAAACCTGAAGGCACCACGTATACCACAAATGAGCCAATGTCCTGGGCCATTTTGTCGATGTTTAACACTGAAGTGGGGAATAACGGGAGAGAGTTTCGCTGAGTTAAACCAACTAGAAGATCACCTGTGGTTAGGAGTACAGGGTCCACCTGTACTATACCATATTGTTTTTCAGCCACAGGAGCCACCACGTAATTTCCAAAAAGGTGCATTTTCTGTTGAGCCAGTAAATTGTAAACCACGGCTTTTTTCACTGCTTTAAGAAACGAAAGACTGGCATACGCCAAATCGTCCGGAAGTGCA
The DNA here is from genome assembly GCA_002370915.1 of Metschnikowia lochheadii. Classification (NCBI taxonomy): domain Eukaryota; kingdom Fungi; phylum Ascomycota; class Pichiomycetes; order Serinales; family Metschnikowiaceae; genus Metschnikowia; species Metschnikowia lochheadii. The sequence continues at coordinate 2,245 of NLAW01001450.1, read as the reverse complement.
GGCTTTTTCTCCGCTTTTTTCGCAGCCCGGCTCGGGTTCGCCAACATTTCCACATTGGCACATGTCTGCGACTGTAACTTGATCGGATACTCCTCTAACAGCTCCAAGGAATCCCAGTGGCTGAAGGAAAAGTGGTAGAGGCATTTGTTGTAGTAGGCCAAGAGAATGCGGGGATATTGGCTCCGGATCTGGAGCTCAAGCTCAAGAAGAAGCTGGTCCAGTACCTGCTCTTTGGCCGTGTACGTGGCGTAGTTGATTGATGCGACGTGCGCTAGCTTGTAGTAGTGCGTATAGATCTGCCCACTATCCGTCATGATGAACTAATTGTAGTATCCAGTATCCAGGATGAGTCGGTTGTGAGTGAGTCAGTAGAATGTACTGGTAAGCACCGGTATGTACTGGTGTTTCAGTATGTTTCACCAGTTGTTAGTCTGAATTAATCCCGGTTATGAGCACTGGGATGGCCAGTTATGAACCACTAGGTATAAATATTAAGGTATTGGTCCTGGATATTGGAGTCCTAGAATTTCCACTAGAATGAGACTTCCTAATTGGGATCTCTTTTGATGACTGAAGTTGACCCACAAAAAAAAAGTTAATCACCCACTCTGAAATCTTGATTTGGAGAGGATTAGGTAATGGAATTTTCAGAACTTTCAGAACTTCCAGTACTTGACTTTTTTCTTAGTGTTCAAAGCTCCACCAGAATTGACTTCCCTGGTTGGTTCGTCCAATAGGTATTAAAATCTCCACTGAGTATTGATTCTTTGTATCCACAGTCTGGTCAGTTCCTCCTCTATAAACTCAGAAGATGAAGAGTATAACTCCACTAACAATTATTCCAGTAATAAGTACTCCACTAAGTAATAATCCACTAAGTAATACTTCACTAAGTATAAGTCCTCCACTAAGTAATACTCCAGTAATAAGCACTCCAGTAACAAGTACTCCAGGAATAAGCACTCCAGTAACAACACAGTAATAAGTACTCCACTAAGTTATAATCCACTAAGTTGTACTCCACTAATAATACTCCAATGAGTATTAAATATTGAGCTTTCTTAGTTAGGTATTCTCGCTAAGTAGTAAAGCGCAGCACTGAGTAGCAATGGGTAGTACTGAATGGAATGAGTGGATCAGTCAATATATAATGAATTGACCAGTAATCAGTAGTCTCAGTCAGTAGTGTGGATCCTTATATCAAGTCTCTTATTCAGGGTCCACAAGTAAAGAACTCTCACTTATAGTATTGGTTTCCACACTCTTCCCTAAGCAATTGAGTCCAATGCTAGTCCAATGCTAGTCCAATGGAAATGGTCCAATGGTAGTCCAATGATAGTACAATGGAAATGGTCCAATGCTAATGGTCCAATGCTAATGGTCCAATGCTAATGGTCCAATGCTAATGGTCCAATGCTAATGGTCCAATGCTAATGGTCCAATGTTAATGGTCCAATGCTAATGGTCCAATGCTAATGGTCCAATGCTAATGGTAATGGCAATGACAATTGAGTATCAGTACTTCCAGGATTCTCAAGGTCAATGTCCTAATGGCGAATGTCCTGAAAATGGTAAAAGGGCTTTCGAATGGCTGGGATATTCACTAGTTAAGGACAGTAGACTTTCTTAGTATTGAAAGCTTTTGAGACTTCACTGATGATTCCTTCTGGGACTATAATTCTTTCCACTAAAACTCCTGATATGATCCCTATAAATATTGAATCAGTGAATCAGTGAATCAGGCAAATAATGGTTTGGTAAAGATCTGGTGGTGGTCTGCTTTCTGATAATGGCGGTAATCTGATAATGGCGGTAATCTGATAATAGCGGTAATCTGATAATGGCGGTAATTTGATAATGGTAATGATGATCAAGTATGGCCTAACCTCTTATTCCTTTTGCTGGTATTTGGTGCCTGATGCCTGGTGCCTGATGGATGATTGAAATGTACTGGTCCATGGACTGGGCTTGGATTGACTCGGGTAAGTGAGTGGGTCTCACGGTATTATCAGAATAAGCCTAGTGAAGAAGCTAGGTGTATAGTGCGACTCAGTATGGAGTGCGACTTAGTATAAGATTATAGTGCGAGTTAATGAAGTGCGAGTTAATGAGTGCGAGTATGCAAAGTGTGAGTAAATATTTGACCTGAAGAACTCTATTTATACACTTTATACACTTTATACACTTTATACACTTTATACACTTTATACACTTTATACACTTTATACACTTTATACACTTTATA
>NLAW01001449.1:0-20349 GCA_002370915.1 Metschnikowia lochheadii | reverse complement strand
GGGGGGGGGGTATGGGTGTGTTATTGCTGTATGTATTTATGCTGTATGTATTTATGCTGTATGTATTTATGCTGTATGTATTTATGCTGTTTACATTTATACTGTTTACATTTATGCTGTTTACATTTATACAGTTTGGATCTACATACATTTGCCCTGGAAATATGTGATTGTTGTATGGAAAAAGATATATGAGGAGTGTTCTCATAGATAAAAATAACAAGATGAAAATAACAAGATGAAAGAGGCAAGATATGGAAATTTCGGGGTGGTAGCCCCATTAGTGTGTTTATTGATTAGTATAACTGAAGTATAGGGTATTTCTAGCTTTTATATAGTTCATACTGATTACAAAGTAAAAAAAGGGGATCAACTTAACTTCACGTGAGCCCCACAATAGCCTATCTAACAATCCTATTTTAGAGAAGGTCATAGGTTGGGCCATTTTAAGGTACTACTCAAATAATCAAAATCTCAGATGAGGGGGTACCATGGCATGAGGCATCAGGTGAAAATTCCATTACCTAATGCGTCTTATCGAACCCTCAATCATCAATCACCCCTGCCACTCATAATAATCAAATTGGTGGGTAAATTCTTGGTCAAATTCCTAGTCAAATTCCTAATTAAATTCCTAGTCAAATTCCTAGTCAAAATAGTAGTTGAATTAGTAGTTGAATTAGTAGTCAACTTAGTAGTCAACTTAGTAGTCAACTTAGTAGTCAACTTAGTAGTCAAAATAATAGTCAAATCAATAGTCAAACCAGTTAGACAGTATAATAATGAGGGTTCCTTTTTGGGTGTGTTCATGTTCCGTTCCGGTTTGACTGATTGATTGGTACTACATCACTCCCAAATGTAGTACATACATATGTGATACTCGTCCAGATTTCAGATTAAGATTCCAGAATCTTGATTTCTTATGAAGGTTGGTGTGAAACATTATGCCATTTGGTTTGAACAACTGTGTGAAGGGGTACTTAACTTTTTGAGTTCTTGGTTTGTTTAATTTTGCTAGTTCTGGTTCCAAACATTTTGCCCCCCTGATTTGAATAACCCCTGATTTGAATAGCCCCTGATTTGAATAGTTTTGAAAACCACTGTACTAATACCATTATCAGTAGAGTAGTAGATTAGTACTAGTACTAGTAGTACAGTGTTTTTCAAAATCATTCAAGCCAGCCTCCAGATTTAAGAACTCAGAAGATTGAATTCTTTAATGAATGAAAGTGAAACATTCCGCCAATTGGATTTCGTTTTGGGTTTGAAAGACTTTGCGAAGGAGTACGTACCTTTTTTGATTTATTGGTTTGTTTAATTTTCCCGCCCTGGTTTGAATAGTTTTAAAAACACTATAATAGCAGAAGTAGTAGTTGTTGTAGCAGTAGTATTAGTATTAATAGCAGTAGTAGTACTAATAGTAGTAGTAGTAGAGTAGTAGAGTAGTAGAGTAGTAGAGTAGTAGAGTAGTAGAGTAGAGTAGTACCAGTAGTACCAGTAGTAGAGTAGTAGAGTAGTATCAGTAGTAATAGCAGTAGTAGTACTAATAGTAGTAGTAGAGTAGTAGAGTAGTAATAGAGTAGTAATAGTAGTAGCAGTACTAGTAGCAGTACTAGTAGTAGTACTAGTAGTAGTAGCAGTACTAGTAGTGTTATGTTCTTTTAATACATTTATGCCTAAACTCTTATATTCGTTGATGGTTCCTCAAAGGGAGGAAGCGAAGTGGGTTATATACCTTTGAGAGAAACGTGGAACCGACGAACTCTCCACCAGAACAATGGTAAGGATTGTTCTGGAATAATCGAAAGGAGCCATCTATGCACAAAGTGCTCTGATGGCCAAACGCCGTATCACCACTGTAACAATCGGACTGAGAGGCTTCATAATACCTTCATAGGCAGGGCCCTGCCTATGGTGGATCTAACAATATTTGAACTATATATATTTGAACTATATATATTTGAACTATATATTTTTGAACTATATATTTTTGAACTATATATTTTTGAACTATATATTTTTGAACTATATATTTTTGAACTATATATTTTTGAACTATATATATATTAGTTGGAAGTCTTGCCTCAATCCGAGGGTTAATTAATTAATCAGAATATTACAGTGTTTTCCAAAAGTATTCAAACCATCGCGGCAAAATGATTCAAACCATACTAGCAAAATTCATCAAACCAATCCAGTCTTTTTGAATACTATTCAAACCAGTACGGCAATATGTTTCAAATCAGACTAGCAAAATTAAGCAGACCAATACTCAAAAAAAAGTCTCGTACTTACGACTTGAAAATTGTTAAGGGTCAAGGAAAAGATTTGAAATAAGCTGTTGATGTGAAATCTTTATTAAGTACTTATATATACAAAAAACAGTAATTTGTCGAACTATTGGGATGTTGAATTTTGCTAGTGTGGTTTGAAACATTCTGCCGTGCTAATTTGAATAGTTTTGAAAAACACTGTAGTACATAAAGTTTCGTACCACTTGCAATAGTCTTTCAAACCAAATGGATCAGTTGTTATATACCGGATAGAAGGGTGTAGATCTTTTAACGCCAGTTCCGCAACGATAGTTGCGGTACCAGGAGGTCCATTGATTAACCAGGGTGACACATCCAGAGTATGTATCTTACTATAAGACACTGAGCTCATAGCCTCATCGAAATATGTAAACACTACAGGTGAATTGTTTACTTCAGGAGGAGGAGAAGAAGAAGAGTTGTTAGTGCTTATTGGAGTATTAATCCATACGAGATCTTTTGGTGGGTCTGGTTCTTTGGAGGCATCTTGGTATACCTCAGGCAGTTGATATTTGATTAAAGATCTAAACAATAAAATGGGGCATGGCCCCCATTTTATATTTGGGGAATCTTCCATCACCAGAACAGCGACCATTGTTCTCTATGAAAACCTAATGGGTGCTATTTCAAAACATAGGGCTGGAAGCGCGCTCATTGATTGATGTTTTTCAACAAGGAGTCCAGGGAACAAGGGGTCCAGGGATCAAGGGGTCCAGGGAACAAGGGGTCCAGGGAACAAGGAGTCCAGGGAACAAGGGGTCCAGGCAACCTCCCAGGTATATATAGAGGGGATTCCGGTCTAGGTTGAAGCGGTATCACGAGTAACCAGGAATTCACGGATCTCTTAAATACAGAACAGTAGCAGAAATCATGGACTTTTGGAACTACAAAGTTCAACACCATATGTTCATTTTGGTGTGAATTATTTGGGTGCGAATTTTTCCCAGGTTTTGGCAGCGACAGTACAATGTGCGAACTAAAAAACGCTACCCTACACAAGAGCATAAATAGTATAAGCTCGGTTCATTCCTCAGATACCCACCAGAAATAAATTTCTTAAATAAATTCCTAAAACAAGTTTCTAATATAGATTCCATAGTCTTGGGACAGTGAGAAAAAAAAAAATTTGTGAATTTATTTGAGATATAAGCCGGCACCAAAAACTAAAAAGCAAGGTGGCCGAAGAAATACTCTCTCACTCGCCCATACAGTGATTTTTTCAAAATTATTCAAAGCAACCTCCAGATTGAAGGCTTCAGAATATTGTATTCTAATGAGAGTTGGCGTGAAACATCCCGCCATTTGGTTTGAAAGACTGTGTGAAGGGGTACGAAACCATTTTTTGAATTGTTGGTTTGTTGATTTTCGATAGTTTTGGTTCCAAACATTTTATCCCCCTGGTTTGAATAGTTTTGTTTGTACTTGATGCTGGATCAAGTGCAATGTGCGTTGAAAAATTAATGATTCACCTCTGCAGCTCACGATACTTATCGTAATTTGCTACGTTCTTCATTGATACGTACTTCATCGCTACGTTCCTCATTGATACGTTCTTCATTGATACGTTCCTGATCGATAAGTTCTTCATTGATAAGTCCTTCATCAATACGTTCCTCATTGATACGTTCCTCATTGATACGTTCCTCATCGCTACGTTCTTCATCGATACGAGAACCAAGAGATCCGTTGTTGAAAGTTTTAAAGAAAAACTTGGGTTGTGTTATGTTCTTTATAACGTGTGTTAACCTAAACTTGTATTCGTTGATGGTTCCTCAAAGAGAGGAATCGAAGTGGTTTATATAACTTTGAGAAAAACGTGGCACCGAAAAACTCCCCACCAAAACAATAGGAAGCATTATTCTGGAATGTTCGAAAAGGGTCCCTGACTCACGAGTTGTCACAACCACCAAATGTCGTGTCACAGCATTGGCATTTATAGTAGACACTGCTAGAAAAATCGGACATCCTAGGCTCCATATTGTATCTATACGTAGTGTTCAACCTATTGTGGATCTAACAGTGGGTGTATACAGTCCAAAGCAATGGAGTGGTTGCAATCGGAATGATCCAATGCAAATTGGAACGTCATTTGGAGAAGCTCATCCCACATAAAACAGAGACTCAAGATATCAACAATTGTTCTCCCTTAACACTAATTTCTCCAACTATTGTGTTGTATAATTTTGCTAGTGTGATTTGAACATTCTGCCATTTTGATTTGAATAGTTTTGAAAAACACTGTATCAAGGAGGGCTCTCTTGAGGTGTACACTCTCTTCCAAAAATAGTCCAACAGACTCTTGGTGTACTCTTATATCGGCAGATTTCAGACTTATACACGGCTAGTTAGTATACCGTCAACCTGATCTGATATGTATTAAGCTGAAATCATTATCTGGTTCACCAGCTGAACTATACTACTGACTAGTAGTACTGAATTACACCAACACTGCGCATTGACATAACTGTTCGTGAATAATGACCTAAGAAGAAATGGAAAGGTCTTATGTACTCTACTCAGTCCGTGGTATACTACTTTGGTGAATGTAGACAATGTTGATCTTAGGATGATTATTCTAGGATCTATTCGGATGTATATATACATTCGCCACACGAGGTGCCGTTTCTAGTTCAACTTGCTGTCGCCAGCCTTCTTGCGTCTCTGCACAATGTCAGCCAACACGCCGCCCGAGTGCATCAAGCCGTATTGGCGGAACTGCTTGATGGCTGCATTGATCTCTGCTGCCTCCTTGTCTTCGATAAACTTCTCAAAGTACTCACCTTGCTTGATGAAATACTCGTAGCTCAATACCAACTTGTCGTCGGAGATATCGTTCAAAGAGTTCTTGGAGGAAACTGGAGTATTGAAACCTTCGCCATCACCCAAAAACACTCCCAAGTGCTTCAACCGCTCAAACAACCCGGCCTGGTGTGCAGGCACCATTCCCCCATGCTCTTTGATCTTGTACTCTCTGTAAGCATCCTTGTACTCGTCAGCATTTGCTCTCTTGGAACCGGTCCAGCCCAAAGCCACCAATTCATCCTTGGTGACCAGCTTCTTGATGGGTCTTCCAAACTTAAACACTCTTCTAGGGTTGAAAAGTCCCAGGTAAAGCACGAAAAAGACTCCCAACACCTTAATGATGTGGAACAAGAAAAACGCAATCTGAGCTCCCAAGTTGACCGGTTCCTGTAAGTCCTTGACAAACACATCGGCAATGTGGTTGAAATTGTAGCGAGTAGCCAAGTAAGACATCAAGTACGACACCTGATTGGTCAAGCAAATGCCGGGAGTGGGCGAAATCACATCAGGCAAATCAGTATAGAGCCAAACAATCAAAAACGCAATGAACAGGTAAAAGCCAAACGCATGGAATTGCCACACCGGCATGACCAACTGGCCCGGCCAGCAATGTTTCAGTACGGTTTCATCCATGGCCACCCTACGCTGGTATTTTTTCTGACCTGTTTCATAAGAAAACAAAAGCGCCCCATCCTCGGTCAAGTAACCAGGAGCCGTAGAAACAATGAAACCCACGGGTCTAGGCGAATAAAACACATTTGGTCTCAAAGAAATGGGGAGAGTATCGAAAATACGAAGAAGATCACGGAATTGAGTTTTGGATGAAATCTGTAAACAATAATCCTTCTCCATATCATCATTAAAACGTAAGTAAATCTCTAACGCCGACTCAGGTTCCAGTTCCTCCACCACCTCAATAGCAGCATCCTTTGAGTCCAGAACAACACCCTTGGAGTCCAGGGCAACACCACCCCGAGCATCCTTGGAAGGTCTTCCCTTTTTCGACACCTGTGACACGTTGACGTCTTGACTAGCCAGGGACATGTTGTGGGAGAAAAGAGGGAAAAGAGGGAAAAGAGGGAAAAGAGGGAAAGGGAGGGAAAAAACGCTGACTAGGTGGGGCGCGGGGAAGACATGCCAGATCCACCGAGTCGTGTGAGGTGTACGGGTGCAAGCGTCGCTCCAAAACTCTATCCAAAGCACCCAGCAAGACTACAGAACTACAGAACTCTAGAACTACAGAACTACAGAACTCTAGAACTCTAGAACTACAGATCTATAGAACGTCAGAACTCTAGAAATACAGGATTGTCCAGAACTACAGAACCACAGAACTCTAGAAATACAGAACTACAGAACTCTAGAAATACAGAACTATAGAACTACAGGATTGTCCAGAACTCCAAGACTTATATAATCTTAAGATGGATCGGCGTTAAAAATTTCCACATCGTTCGCCAATGCTTAAAAACAAAATCAGACCTAGTTTTCATACTGTAATTGCTATATATTATACCATACCATGGCTTACAAATACTTTGAGAATCAGTTAAATTAACTAATGACTGAACCAATTTATACACCAACGCAGATTTACCGGTTCTATGATAATGTATGACGGATCGCCAGTACTGTGGAAATCCAAACTTTAGAGCTGTTTCTACACTCAATTCAGAATTGATTGCACTACAAAAAAATTTTGAACCAATAATTCAAAGAGGTTCATAAAACCCCTAACAAGACAAGCCTAACAAGGTTGTTGTATACAGGATACCAAGGATACCAAGGATACCAAGGAAACCAAGGAAACCTAGTTCATGTTCCGTTCCGTTTTGACCCCTTGATTGGTACTGCAAGACATTCCAATGTAGTACATATGAGACAATCGTTCAGATCTCAGAATCTCAGAATATTGAATTCTAATGAAAAATAATGTAAAACTTTCAACTTGTGGTTTAGTATATAGAGTGTTTTTCAAAATTATTATTCATTATTCAAACCAGCCTCCCGATTTAAGAAGTTCAGAATATTGAATTCTTCAATGAATGAAAGTTGGTGGTTGAAACATTCCGCCATTCCGCCATTCCGCCATTTGGTTTTGAAAGATTGGACGAAGGCGTACGAAACTCTTTAAATTATTGGGTCGTTTAATTTTGCTACTTCTGGTTCCAAACATTTTGCCTCCCTGGTTTGAATAGTTTTGAAAAACACTGTATATTGATATACATGGATAGATAAGTTGCACCCTACAAGACCGAAGTCTTAAGACGAGGGTGCGGACACCTCTTGGTATTTTATCCACTCGTCCTTGACTTGCACAGCCCTATGGTTTGCATACAACATATCCACGAAGTACAGTCTTTTTGAATACTATTCAAACCAGTGCGGCAATATGTTTCAAACCACACTAGCAAAATTAAACAAACCAATGATTCAAAAAAGTTTCGTAACTCTTCGCACAATCTTTCAAACCAAAATGGCATAATATTTCACCTCAACTTTCATTAGAATTCAACACTCTGAATTCCTAAATCTAAAGGATTGTTTCATATGTTTCACATTTGGGAGTCTTTCAGTACCAATCAGGGTCCAATCATGGGTCAAAACACACGGATGGAACATGAACTGGTATGAATTTGTATTGGCGAGAGAAAATCATTTCAAGGGGGATAGCGCTCTATTTATATTTTTTGTTCGCAACATCCCCTCATTTGCCCCCACACTCTGATTTACAGCCGCTAGTCACCCCATGCGTGTGACTGCTTCTCTAGTTCTTATCCACGCGTTAACATATACTGATGGTCATAAATTGACCAACTTATAGTAATAGGACTATTAGACAAGCTCTATATTAACAGACAGGCAGATCCATAATAACAGAGAAGGACCTATAATAACAGAAAGACAGACCTATAATAACAGAGAGGGACCTATAATAACAGAGAGGGACCTATAATAACAGAGAAGGACCTATAAAAACCGAAAGACAGACCTATAATAAGAGAAAGACAGACCTATAATAACAGATAGTCAAAAAGGACAGATGGACAGATGGACGGAAGGACCAATTGAAACAATGCCAAAAACTTAGCCTCGATTATAATCATATAATAATAGATTGCTGGGGTGTTTATTGTTCGGTATAAGAGAGTCTAGACTTATGGAAAACTCCTGCATGCACGAGCAAATGGGTTTATACAATAAAACACTTAGACAGGACTCCGACTAAAGACAATCGACACGGTCCATTGTAATTGACCAGTACAAAAAACCAAAAAGAAAAAAGAAAAAAAGAAAAAGAAATCAAAATACACGCTGGTGCCGATTCATTGTTTACTATAGGCTGGGCTGCCTGTGGATAATGGGGGCCGCTGGCCGATTGTCTCGAGGATTATTGTCTCAAGTGGTATAGTCACGCTCGGAGAATTGTGTTGCCCGTTAAAGGCGCGCTATTTGGTGCGTCTTTAGTGCATTTTTGGTGCATTTTAGGTGCGCTTTTAGGTGCGCTTTTAGTATGCACTTGGTGCGCATTCAATACGTTTTTAGTGCGCTTCTCGTAGCTGTTGGTGGCTCTTAGCACGCTTGGTGTGCGCAATGACTACACTTTTTATGCGCATTAATTACGCTTTGGCCACGCTTTTGGTAGACGATATTCCATGCACAGCTCATAACCCTTTAGTCATAACCACCCTACACCTCCTACTTCTAAGGCTGGGGTCACCAATAATTCTTGTTATTGATCTAGGTCTTCGTGTCCGTGGCTGTGACGTGGAGGTGGTAGCCTTAGTGGAGGAGGTGGTGGTAGCCTTAGTGGAGGAGGAGGAGGAGGAGGAGGAAGTGGGGGTACCAAAACAACGGCCAATTAATTAAACTCTCCGGATCTTTGATCTGATCAATTGTCATATACATCTCATGATTGTTCCTTAGTCTTATTCTTCCTCCTCTTCTTTTTCTTCCTCTACTTCTTCTATTTCTACTTCTTCTATTTCTACATCCTACTTAAACTCCCCTCCTACTCTTCCTTCTCTACTCATACTCCTTTTCTTCTCCTAAAGACCTAGTCTAAATATGGAAACCTCATTACTGCTCCTCTTACAGTGTTTCTCGAAACGATTCACACCAGCGCGACAAAACGATTCAGACCACACTAGCAAAATCAAACAAGCCAATAGTTCGGGAAATTACTGCTTTTAATATTTAATAAAGCTTTCACATAAACATTTTATTTCAAATCCTTGAAAATCCTTAACAATTTTTAAGTCGTAAGTACGAACCTTTTTTTAATTATTGGTCTGCTTAATTTTGCTAGTCTGGTTTGAAACATATTGCAGCGCTGGTTTGAATAGTATTCAAAAAGACTGTATTCTGGGTATTGTTTACCTGGATTGTGACTGGGAAGGTGAGGGTGCAGCAGCTAAGTGCCAAGCCTGTGCGCGGGACCCGTGCCTCCTATTGTTTGCAGCTAAAAAAACCGCAGCCGCTCACTAAAAAAAAAACATTCTCCACGCGCGCGTATTGTTTCTGTTTGCTCCTGTCCAGCCTAACCGTTAGCCAAGGCACCGCCCGCTTTCTTATATTGTCTTTTCCTGCAGACACCCGAGGCCTGGCCGTGCCTCTCCGTGTTTAGACCATTTTTATTTTTTTTTTTTTATTTCTCACTGTTGTTATTTTTTTTTTTTAATTCTTTTTTATTTCTCACTATTGTTATTTTTATTTTTTATTTTATTTTATTATTTTCATTATTTTTATTTGCGTTCCGCTTTATTATTCACCGAGCCTTACATGCGGGTGCATATGCGTGATTTGGCTCGCCCGCATCTTTTAACCAGCCTACATCAATACATTAGTCCACAGTATTTAAAACCCCAAGGGATTCCCTCTTTTCAATTGAAGTCTAACATTTTCATTATCTCACCACACTCTTTATTTTTATCAAATTCTTTCTTTCCTTTGTTCCTGACCCTGACCTTAGCGCCATGAAACTCTCTTTAATGTTCCCGCTCTTTGCGGCGGCCTTGGCTCTTCCTCAGGTCGAGATCAGAGGTAATAAATTCTTCGACACCGCTACTGGCGAACAATTTTTGATGAGAGGTGTTGCTTACCAGCAAGATCCTGCCAATTCTCCTGCAGGATCTTTCTACGCCGATCCTTTGGCTAACCCAGAAGCTTGTCGCAGAGACCTTCCTTACTTACAGGAGTTAAAGACCAATGTGATTCGTGTGTACGCCGTGGACCCAGCCCAGGACCACTCCGAGTGTATGAAACTCTTGGATGACGCCGGCATCTATGTGATTGCTGATTTGGGCGAACCTAGACTTTCTATCAACAGAGAAAACCCTCAATGGGATCTTGACTTGTTGAAACGTTACACTGATGTGGTGGACTCTTTACAACAATACTCCAATGTGTTGGGATTCTTTGGAGGAAATGAAGTTACCAACAATAACCAAAACACTGAAGCTTCTGCTTATGTTAAGGCTGCTATTCGTGATACAAAGGCTCATATCCGTAAGAGCAACTACAGAAACATTCCTGTGGGATACTCTGCCAATGATGACTTGCTGATCCGTAAACCTCTTGGTGAATACTTTGCCTGTGGTGACGATGAAGACAGAGCAGATTTCTTTGGTCTTAATATTTACGAATGGTGTGGTAACTCCACCTATGAGAAATCCGGTTACGCTGAAGTCACTAGACTCTACAAAGACATGGGTATCCCATTGTTTTTCTCTGAATATGGATGTAATGAAGTCACTCCTCGTTTGTTCCAAGAAGTCGAGAGCATTTACACTACCATGACTGATGTTTGGTCCGGAGGTATTGTTTACATGTACTTCCAAGAAGCTAACAACTATGGATTGGTTAATGTGGAAGGAAATCAAGTCACCAAGAGATCCGATTTTTCTTACTTGAAGCTGGAATTGAATAAGGTATCGCCGGTGTTACACTCGGCTCTGGCTTCTACTCCTACTTCATGTCCTGCCATTGGAGCAAACTGGAAATCCTCCCCAACGCTTCCTCCTACTCCTGACAAGCAATACTGTGACTGTGTGGAGACTACTTTTGAGTGTAAGCTTAAGGAAGGTGCTGACGAGCTGAAGTTTGGCGGTATCTTTGATTATATCTGCTCCAACATGGACTGTTCGGCCCTTGCTGGTAACCCACTGCAAGGTACTTACGGAAACTATTCTTTCTGTCTGAACGAGCAAAAGTTGAGTTTCATCATGAACGCTTACTACCTGAGTAACGGTAGAGAAGCTCACCAATGTGAATTTGGTGGTTTGGGTGAAATCGTCAAGCCTTCCAAGAAGATTGATGAGTGTAAGCACTCTACTGACTCTGGTTCTGGTTCTGGCTCCAACTCTGGCAACAACTCTGGTTCTGGTTCTAGTTCTAACTCGGGTTCTAACTCTGGCAACAACTCTGGTTCTGGTTCTGGATCTAACTCTGGTTCTGGTTCTTCCGGTTCTGGCTCTAACTCTGGTTCTGGTTCTTCCGGTTCTGGCTCTAACTCTGGTTCTGGTTCTAGTTCTAACTCTGGTTCTGGTTCTTCCGGTTCTGGCTCTAACTCTGGTTCTGGCAATTCCGGTTCTGGCTCTGGCTCTGGAAACTCTGGTTCTGGTTCCGGCAACACTTCTTCCGGTTCTAGCTCCGGTTCTGGTAACAAAGGTGGATCTGGCTCTAACTCTGGTTCCAACTCCGGTTCTTCTGGCTCTGGATCCGGTAACAACTCTGGCTCTGGTTCTGGTTCTTCGTCTGGAAACAACTCTGGAAACAACTCTGGCTCTAACTCTGGTTCCAACTCCGGTTCTGGTAACAAGGGTGGATCTGGCTCTGGTTCTTCGTCTGGAAACAACTCTGGAAACAACTCTGGCTCTGGCTCTGGTTCTAACTCTGGTTCCGGTTCTAACTCTGGTTCTGGTTCTGGCTCCAACTCTGGTTCTTCTGCCTCTGCCGGTGCTTCTGCTTCCAGATCTTCTAGTGCTTCTGCTGGAGCTTCCGTTTCTAGCTCTGTCTCTTCGTCTGCCTCTTCGTCTGCTTCTCCAGAACAAGGTGACGTATGTGCCTGTATGGAAGCCGGTCTCGAGTGTGTTGCTAAGCCTGATGCTGATACTAACCAATTTGGAGGTATCTTTGGTTGGGCCTGTGGAAATGGTGTTGACTGTAGCATCATTTCTCAGAACGGTACCTATGGTGCTTGTCTGGACCTCCAGAAATTGAACTATGTCATGAACTCTTACTACCTTTTGCAACAAAGAGCTCCTGGTACTTGTGACTTCCTGGGTGTTGCTAATGTGCGGTCGGTTACTCCTGGTCAATGTCTGGTTCTTCCTTCTTCTAGTGCTTCTGCTTCCAACGGTGCTTCCAACAGTGCTCCTGCTTCTTCCTCTGCTGCTGCTGGTGCTTCTTCTTCTTCTGCTGCTGCTCCAGTTGCTGCCAGTTCTTCTTCTGCTCCAGCTGTTGCTGCCTCTTCGTCTGCTGTTCCTGCTGCTGCTGCTGCTGCTCTCCGTGCTAATGCTGGTGCCTCTGGCTCTGGCTCTGGCTCTTCTTCTGGATCTGCCTCCAGAGTTTCTGGATCCTCCGGTGCTTCCGGTTCTTCTGGATCTGCTGCTGCTGGATCTGCTGTTGAGGTCCCAAGCAGACTTGGAAACACTAACGCCAACGCCAACGCCAACACTAACGGCACTAAAACCAGCTTGGAAAATAGAGCTGTGGAGGGCTCCAGTTCTCCTACTGCTGTGTACGTCTCTTCCAGTTCCAAGTTGTCTGCAGGCATTGCTTCGGTGATGGCTTTGGTCAGTTTCCTTGTTGTTTCGTGCTAAGCTCTTTTGGGCTTAAGGCTTTAGATGGAATGTTCCTTTTACAATTTCAAAATCGGCTTGTTCCACTAGAAATATTCTTGGTTGCAATTTTTTATTACTCAATAATATATGTTTTTCCATTCTATAATACAATTGTATTCGAGTTTTTCGACACCTCTTACTAACAATGCATTATCGTAGCTCCGTAATATCAGGTATCATCTCCATATCAACTCGGTATTAATACATCTTCAACACAATCTTCAACACAATCTTCAACTGTGTAGTGACTCCCAGTGACTCCGAGTAACTCTGTAGTCACACAGTATTGACTCATAGTGACTCCGAGTAACTCCCAGTGAATCCTAGTAACTCCTAGTAACTCTGAAGTAGCTCTGTAGTAACTCCAAGTAACTCCGAGTAACTCCAAGTAACTCCACGTAACTCCACGTAACTCCAAGTATCTCCAAGTATCTCCAAGTATCTCCAAGTAATTCCAAGTATCTCTGTATTAAAACAGTAATGACTCAGTAATGATTCGGTAATGACTCGATAATAAATCGGTATTGGCTCGGTATTGACTCGGTAGTAACACAGTATTGAAACATCATTGACACTGTCAATAACCATCTCATCTTCTCTCTCCGTCTCATCTTTTCTAATTCTTTCTTTCTCCCCTCACACATCATTAATGTTATCGTCAATGACCATTTTCCGGATGTCCCAGAAATAGTCCAGATCAAATGGAGACGTGGAGAGATGATAAGTATCGTCTGCACCAAACCAGTTGTGCGTTTTCTTCCTAATCTTCTCCTCCTCCTTTTCAAACCGGGCCATCGCCTTACGACTAAGATGGAACTCGTCGCCGGCATATGCCCCCGGTTTTCCCGAATTGGTTGACTCCATCAGTGCGGTTCTCTGCGTAAACGTGCTGACTCCTCGCGGTCCCATGTTGGGCCTGTTTTGGTTTCCGCCCCGCACATACTGGGGAAGATCATCAGGTACCAAATCTGAAACGTCATGGAACACGTTCTCGGCCTCCTCATCAAGAGGATCCATGTTGACCCATCGAAGGTTAGCAGCATCATAGCGCATATTGCCTTTTTGGGTCCGAGGCTGCCGGAACTGGTCGCTGGTTATGAGCCCCGGCTGTTTCTGTTTCTGTTTTTGTTTCTTCGGCAGCCCCATTGTATCTTCAAATCGTAACAAATCGTGTTCATTCCCTTCCCACGTTTTTGCTGATGCATTAAACCTCATCTTACGGTTATCTACCATTGGAGCATATGATTGGTCATTGAGAAACTTGACTAGTCCAATGTTGCGTCGTGGCCCGTCCACCGTCTCCACCACTTTCTTCCGTTTGGGACTGCTTCGTAACTGTATTTGTTTTTCCGTGATCTCCATGTACTTTTCAAGCAACTGTTTTTTATGGAGTTCCATGTTATAGTCAATATCTTCATTGGAAAGCGGTCTCCCTCGGTCATCACTTTCGTTCTCCTCTTCAATGCCCATTCTCTCGTTCTTCTGGAACTCCCTTCTTCCGCTTTGGATCCTGTCCTTTTCAGTATGGAACGAAGGCATGCGGTCCAACTTCTTGATGAGCTTATTGTTGTGATTGAAAAATGGGTGCTCCTTTGGGCACCCCAATCGCGCATTCAAGTCCATGGTGGACTTACTCTTTGCCGGGTTAAATGTTTTGAGAGACCGGGGAAAAGCAGGCATGCTTGTCTTATGGTGGAGCGAGGAAGTAGGAGTCCGGAACTGCAGAAGCCGATCGGCCTTGATATTGGGCGACGGATCACCAAGAAACCCATCCTCAATACTCTCGAAATCATCCTTGGTATATTCGTAGTTGAACGTATGATCAGCGTCGGCGAAATCCTTAAGCTTGAGAGTCTGCACGTCATCCCGTGTTTGGGCCTGGTCTTTCAATAGGTCTTTCTGCCTGAGGGTATTAACTTCGGTTTGGTTTTGGTACCGGGAATAAAGCTCCTTATCTTCAAGTTCAGCCTCCTTCTGAAGCTGTTGTTTGCGTTGGTTCAAGATATCTCCTGCCCTACCTGCGGACGCCTGTTTCGTAGCTCCAGGTTTCGTAGACGCCAGTTTTTTTGTTGTCTTATAAATGCCACTCTCTTCTTTGCCGAAAATATCATCAATCTCCTCGAAATCCTCATCGTCCATCTCCGTGATATCCGTATCGGTATCTTCACTATACGAACTGAGAGACCTACGGTTGGAAGGAGAGGGCAAGGATACTGTGGCGGGCGAAACCCAATCCTTGAGGCGCGCCTGGTCCTTGTCGGAAAACTCAAAGCCTTCGCCAAACGAAACGTCGTCGTTGTGTTTTTCCGTATAGTCAAGAAACACTCTGGGGGAAAGCGTTGCACGGGCGGAGGTATCTCGGATATGGGGGCTTCTTCCACGGGAAAAAGCGAGTTTCAAAGCATTTTTGGGTTCGGATTCACTGGAGAGCCGGAGCGTGTTGAAATCGTCCGTAAGGTTGCTGAGCCCGAAAGGAGGGGGGTTATCCTGCAGAAAGTTGGTATGGAGATCAGATTCGAGGTCCACATCGCTTAAATCTCGAAGAAAATCGGACTCCGTATCACCCCACTTCTTGAGTTGCTCACCTTTGGCGTCACTAGATATTCGGGGGAGCATTGGAGGGGGGATATTAGCGTGGAGGGAGTTGGTAGGGTGAGGTGCTTACTCTTGTGGGTTATTATGGTGACTTGTCCGTCGCACACCCGTACACCCCAAGCTCCAACCACCACTACACCAACCAATCCCCAACCAACCTCCAATTATAATCTACTATATATTTACTTTTATTCTAATTCTTATTATTACTATTATTACTATTATTCTTGTTATTACTATTATTCTTATTATTACTATTATTACTATTATTACTATCATTATGATTATTATGATTATTGTATATATACATGTACAGTGTTTCTCGAAACGATTCACACCAGCGCGACAAAACAATTCAGACCATACTACAAAATTAAACAACCCAATCGTTCGAGAATTTACTGTTTTGATTATTGGTCTGCTTAATTTTGCTAGTCTGGTTTGAAACATATTGCCGTGGTGGTTTGAATAGTATTCAAAAAGACTGTATATGAAATTCTCCCTCTCTAGGACAAAATATGGACCTAGAGCCTCCCTTTCTAAACACTACTATAATAAAATTGCTGAGGTATTTTAGATAGATAAGGAAACAAACATGGTGATTCGAAGTAGTCTAAATTTGTTTCAAAATTTCCAAAAGTAGAAAAAAATCACCTTAGATACTTTTATATGGACACAATTTCAACCCTACGAGAAACCCGTACACCCCCTAAGGTTGCTATCCTTCCTTCCTATCAACCACTAATTCCTTGCTATTAACATACACCATTGTAGATAGATTCTTGTTATGTTCTTGTTGTTACGTAATACGCAATCACATAGTTTTTAGTATAGTCTCTAGTATAGTCTCTACTATAGTCTCTAGTATAGTCTCTAGTATAGTCTCTGGTATAGTCTCTAGTATAGTCTCTGGTATAGTCTCTAGTATAGTCACTAAGAAGTAGTCACTAAGAAGTAGTCACTGGTGAGTAATCACTGGTAGTGTATATAGAGTATTGGGATGCTGATACCAGTTGTACTTGGAAATGTCAGCTATACAATTTCGTTTTTATTCAATTTTTTTCGAGTTTTTTCACACAATTTCAACCAGGCATTTGTTAGGGTGTTCATCATTGATATGGACAAGTCTCGTGCTAACCCGGTGGCTGGTGCCTACTACTTTGACACTATTTATTGTGTTCACCCCCGTTATTTCCCCACAGAAAAAAAAAATTAAAAAAAAACTAAAAAAAAAAAAACAGGGTCGTCTAGTCACCATTATTCTATTCATTACATTCATCTTGGTGTCTAGTCACTGATCATTGATGGTTGGTACCTCGTTAATGATGGTTGGTACCTCGTTAATGATGGCTGGTACAGTGTTTTTCAAAACTATTCAAACCAGGGGATAAAATAGAACCAGAACTAACATGATTAAACAAACTAATAACGCAAGAAATTTTGTACTCCTTCACACAGTCTTTCAAACCAAATATCATAATGTTTCAAACACCAACTCTTATTGGAATTCAAGATTCCAAATTCTTAAATCTGGAGGCTTGTTTGAATGATTTTGAAAATCACTGTACTTTGTACAATGATGGCTGGTACTTTGTACAATGATGTTAGAGGAGTGGTTTTATGGAATGGCCTTAAGAATTACACGTAGGTTCAACATAGGTACAGCACTACCGAAGGTGGTTCTAACAAGTAAAAAGTAGTTAGTAGTTAGTAGTTAGTAGTTAGTAGTTAGTAGTTAGTAGTTAGTAGTTAGTAGTTAGTAGCGCATAGTAGTACTAGTGTAGTATAGTAGTACTAGTGTAGTATAGTATTTAGTAGTTGCTATGTTCTTTTAATACGTTTATGCCAGAACTCTTATGTTCGTTGATGGATCCTCAAAGAGAGGAACCGGGGTGGCTTATATACCTTTGAGAGAAACGTGGAATTGAAAAACTCTCTACCAGAACAATGTTGAGAATTTGCCTTAACTCTCTGATAAGTTGGAATTGTTATGACGTTGGTCATCCAATGATTCTCTTCGGTATGGTGATTCAGCGTTCATCTTAGATCACTTATATTCATCTCTAAACTAGATATCAGTGAACTATTCTCACAATCGATCCCGCTCACACTAGTGTGGGATCCTCTCTATATATAGTTGGGCTCGGGAACTCCTAAGCCGATCTCTCTCTCCTTCATCCATGTCTCTAATCATCCATCTCTCTCCTTCATCCATCTCTCTAATCATCCATCTCTCTAATCATCCATCTCTCTAATCATCCATCTCTCTAATCATCCATCTCTCTCACTTACATTGTCTTCGAGAAGACAATGCCCAGAGTTAGATGAAAGCTAGACGAGAGCTAGACGAGAGCTAGATCAGATCTTAGACGAGAGCCCAACGAGGCTTGGCTGTAGCTTTGTCTTCCTTCAACAATACCCAGCATTGTTTCATCTGGATGCCTTCACATGAACATGCAGTACCCGTATTCTCATCAGGCATATATCATATGTTCCACAAGTTCAACAAACAATAGTAAGGATTGTTCTGGAATATTCGTAAGGTGCCATCTATGCACGAAATGCTCTGATGGCCAAACTGCATATCACCATTGTAACAATCGGACTGAGAGCTTTCATAATACAGTCTTTTTGAATACTATTCAAACCAGCGCAGCAATATGTTTCAAACCAGACTAGCAAAATTAAGCAGACCAATAATTAAAAAAAGGTTCGTACTTACGACTTAAAAATTGTTAAGGATTTTCAAGGATTTGAAATAAACTGTTTATGTGAAAGCTTTATTAAGTATTAAAAACAGTAATTTGTCGAACTATTGGGGTGTTTAATTTTGCTAGTATGGTGTGAATCGTTTTGTCGCGCTGGTGTGAATCGTTTCGAGAAACACTGTATAAGATACACACTAGTAAACTAAAGGGATTTCAGTTTGTTCCATAGATGTTTCAGATGTGTTTCACATTGGTTTCAGATCTGTTTCAGGTTTGTTCCATTTTTTTTGAGTATGTTTAAGCTTCGGTTGATGGCCGGTTGTGTCCTGTATACACTCTGCACAGCCTTTCGCCCTACTACTCCATGGATTTCCCCTTCACCCAATTTTTTTTTAGTTTTTTAATTTATATCATGTGACGATCTAGACCTTTATATTGGCTTGCACGTGACCTCGGGTATATATCCTTTTTTCCCATAGTTTTGAACACTAATCATATACATAACACACATACACTAAATCGTTAAACCCTAAAAAAATCTATATAGATGAAATCCATTCAATCCAAACTCTACACCAGTACATCCGGGTTTCTTGAAAGCAGTACACCCCATTGTAATGCCAGTAATGCCCGCCCGTACACTCGAGGCCACCCACTCAAGGCCACCCACTCGAGGCCTCAGTCACGTGACCATACATTTCCCTAAACGGTGGCTTTAAAATCCCCCCACACCACTCTAAATACTTTATCAATCAGTCATAATGGCTCAATAAGCACAATGAACAGCATCCACACTTTGTTTCAAAATTTCACTGGTGGGTTGTGAGGGAAAAAGAGGGTGGGGCAGGTCCGGGAAATTGCCTTTTCCGGTAATTCGCGTTCGGAACGCCGACCCGACCCGATATTCGAACCATACATAAATACAGACCTTAAGACCCCACAGCAACAGTCCACGTTCGAAAAGGCCATCTAAGCCAAGATAAATAAACAGAAACCCGTACACATAAAATGGATTGTTCATAGAAAAAAAAAAAACAGTTAGAAAATTTGGGGCGGACCTCATAATTGGATCGGTTTCTTTTTTTTTTTCTTTCTTTCTAAAGTAGTTCAATTTGGTTCTCAGCACCACCTCTCTGACAACTTGATTCTCCATACAGTCTTTTCGAATACTTTTCAAACCAGCACGGCAATATGTTTCAAACCAGACTAGCAAAATTAAGCAGGCCAATAATCAAAACAGTAAATTCTCGAACGATTGGGTTGTTTAATTTTGCTAGTGTTGTCAGACCCACCATAGGTGAAAAAGGTCTTTCCAACCAACGTTTGTTGCTGTACAATGGACGTTTGACCGGCCAGGATGTGCTTGATATCTTGAACGCCAATCTCCTCAAGGGTAAGTTACCTATTGGCGAGCCCAACTCGGGAGCCAAGGCGTTTGAGAATTCCAGCATGATCGACAATTCCAAGACCAAGACGATTCTTGGCTTTGAGCTCATTGGCTTGAAGCAAACTGTCGAAGACTCCATCTCTCAGATCCTCGACGCAAGAAAGAAGGGATGAAGCTGAGAGATTGAAGGAAGGACTTTTTGCAGTGGCCAGTACTCAATCTAGGCTGAGCAAAAGGTTGGTCAATTTACTAGATTCTGTTGACTCGACTCATAAGTATAGTCAGTATAGCAATACACTTGACTACGGAAAGAATATAGTGGGCTGGGAACAGTATGAGTTATCAAGGCCAGTTTTCCTATTATGATCAATCTCAAGTCAATAGAGATNCAGTATAGCAATACACTTGACTACGGAAAGAATATAGTGGGCTGGGAACAGTATGAGTTATCAAGGCCAGTTTTCCTATTATGATCAATCTCAAGTCAATAGAGATATTCATGGTTTACTGGAGACTACATTGGGCAGTATCAGTTACTACTCAGTTATCAGCAGTACTACTACAGGTTAGTACTACTACAGGTATAGTACAGGTATAGTACTACTACAGAGTACTATCACAGATATAGTACTACTACAGAGTACTACTACAGGTATACTACTACTATAGGTTAGTACTACTACAGAGTACTACTACAGAGT
>NLAW01001448.1:0-15360 GCA_002370915.1 Metschnikowia lochheadii | reverse complement strand
GACATTGAGTTGATAAGAGTACTGAGTATAACTTAGATACATAATCGTTCCAGTCTATGCGTTAGTAGATGACAAAGCGCAACAGTGTGTTGTACTCTGGTGTAGTGGTGTGTGTTGTATTAATGAGAAATAGTGGTTGAAAATGTGCGAAATGTGCACACCAAATAGTACCTATTACAGTGTTTTTCGATACTATTCAAACCACCGTGACAAAACTATTCAAACTAGTGCGACAAAATGATTCAAACCACCGCGACAACATGTTTCAAACCAAACACTACGCAAATTTGGTTTGGAAGATTGTGCGAAGGGGTACGAAACTTTTTGTCGCGGTGGTTTGAATCATACTGCCGCACTAGTTTGAATAGTTTTGAAAAACACTGTAAAGTGCGGTCAATAATTTTAGGGGTGTACGGGTCATCAACTTTTGAATTTAGACCAAAGTGATTTTTTTTTCTTTTTAAAGCAAGAATAATTTTAACCAACGAAATCTTCTGATTGTTTATTCTAAATTTAATTGCCACGTTTCAGATCACGTGGTTCAGATTAAACCTCTTTAATATTATTAAAATGGCGGTGTCACGTGAGCCACTTGCTCTTTCTAAGGGTCCACCATATAAAAGATGCGCAGTCCCCATTTCTCTCTCTCACACACATACCCCTACTTTTCTATATACACGTTACCTGGACTAAGTATTCAGCGAAATGCATTGCAACAGAAAAATCAAATAATACAATAATAATTTGACGGTGTTCCAGCTTTCACATCGTTTATTGCTCTTGACTGATCCATGGATGTTTGACCAATTCAATGAAGTCATATTGTGAAACAGTGACTATTCCAATAATGCTTCAGGTTTATATTTCCATTGAAAATGTTTAGATTCTTGATTTATCTACTTACCAAATCACTCTTATATACTAATTCCCATGTGTGTGTTTGTTTCAGATATTCATTTTTCAGAAGTTCATTTTTCAGAAGTTCATGTTTCAAAAGTTCATGTTTCAAAAGTTAATGCTTTGAAATTTTGTTCACAAATTTTTGTTTTGTTGATGATGGCCAACTTATGGTGGTTCGCATTCCTGAGGTGTTCAAGAGTGATACTTAATCTGTGAGTGAGAAAATTAAGTATGATTGGGTTCGCACTCCACATCAACTCTCACTCCCACCCCCACTCCTCACTCCTCACTCCTCACTCCTCACTCCTCACTCCTCACTCCTCACTCCTCACTCCTCACTCCTCACTACAATTCTCAATGCTCACTCCTCAGGGCTCACTCCTCAGGGTACATTCATAAAGGGGGTGCAGTTCAGTGCGCACTGCCCGACAACCCCAAACCCCCAGTCTCAGTCTCAGTGTCAGTCCTTGGTTGTTAGCTCACTCTGGTCACTGGTCTACTTAACCACCAAGACTCCTGACTATACATGTCACAGAGAAAGCATGAGCAAGTCATGAATGGAACTGTAATGGGAACTGGAGAAAGTCGTGAATGGAACTGAAACTCATGTAGTGGAACTGGAAGTGGAAGTGGTACTAGAATAAGTCATGAACTAGAACTACAACTGGAACTAGCTTACCTTAAAGCTGGCCAACAAAGAAGACCATTCATTCATAATACTACTGAGTCTAAATGATGTATGGAAGAAGTCTCCATATCATCGGCCACCTATCAATACTCATACTCAGGAGTTGATCTTAGTCAATCTGTCAATCCGTCAATCTGTCAATCTATCATTCTGTCAATCTGTCAATTCGACATTCTGTTCTCTTCAGTCTTCAATTCAAGAGCCAATCGTGTTAAAAGTCTTATTGAAACTGACCATTTGAAGACCAGTCTTGGTTGAGTTTTCATGATTGATGGTCTGAAAACGGAGACAGAAGACCAGGAAAGTGATAAAGAGCAGTTAAAGAGACAATTGAAGAGTAAGTTGAACAGAAAGTTGAAGAGAAGTTCAATAACGGATAATTCAAAAGAAAAGCTGGAGGCAGAATATGGTCTATTTTGAGTGATCCACACGGAGGGTTATTTCCTTGTCATGTTCCTGCTTATTCTGAATCCGGGTCTCTTTGGGTTCCTTTCAATGGTTCCATAGCCTTTGACATCAATCCACCCGTTTCTTGAATCTATCTCCTATCTCTGTCTCTATCTCTCTCTACCTTATCTGGACTTCCTTTTTCTTTTTATAAGGCAAGAGGTAGATTTCCACCGGAGAACAATAGTCATACTTATTATTGGTGGTGATCACATAGAACCTGCCAAGGTAACTGCGACAGGCATAAAAATCATGGTTCAGGAGCCTCATTTTTTCATCTATCTTTAAATCCGTTTTGGGAATTGTGGGTCCAAAGACTAGTCCTTCTTCTTGGACCCCTGCGTACCCAGAATTGTGTGTTTCTGAAGTATAAGCATACCCATTGGTTAGTGTGAATTTGATGGGAACCGAATTCCATCGTTCAATACACAACAGCGAATGGTTCTTTTCAAAATCAGGGATTTCACATCCAGAGAGAGGAATATACCTGTGCTTGATTTTGGCATAGAAAGCAAACATCAAGTCAAACGTGGAAACAGAATCAAAATCATCTTTGCTGTCAGAGTCCAGCTCGTTTTTGATAAACTCAAGGACTGGTTTTCCAGGATCAGAATCAGAATCACTCGAATTTATAGGACTACCAAAAAGAGCCTTTTCGGGAACTATATCATTAGATGATTTCTCAGAAGAATCCACACTGTCATCATTGTCCTCATTGTTTTCATTGTCTTCGATAACAAGTGACTCGAATACTGGTTTCTCAGGAACATATTTCTTGGGAACTTCAGAAGACTCTTCAATTTCTGGGATTTCAGAAACAGACTCTCCCGGAAGAGACTTTCCATGAATAGACTTTCCATGAATAGACTTTCCATGAATAGACTTTCCATGAATAGACTTTCCCGGAACAGACTTTCCATGAACAGACTTTGGGACTTCAGAAGACTCCTCTTCAGTCAATTTGTCTTCTGAAGGGTCATAAAAAATAGACTTTCCAGGAACAGAGTTGTTATTCTGAGAATTCCGATCGTCTCTGCTGAAAGGTAAGAGGTAAAGGTCCACATGGAAACAACCCTCATGACGCATATGGTCGGACCCGTACGTTATCTCGTACAATTTCGTACCGTATACCTCGCACGAAAAAAAAGGAGCATTTAGAACCTTTCCTTCATCATCCAACAGCAAACGAACCTTGGGGATCTCTGGTCCGTAACCCACCAAGCCATTATAAAACCATAAAGCGCCTGGCATGAGTGTGTTTCTGGTCACGGCATAGTTATCTTCTAGAGTGAATTCCACAGGTGTGGCTCGGGATCTTCCATAGGATAAAGCTCTTAGTTTCCTCCCGCCTGTTTTGAAAAAAAGTCCAGAAAGTGGCATTAGGGCTCCACTGATTTTAGCATAGAACACCAATGGCTTTTTATTTACCAGATTGGATGATTCTTGCGATGTCGTTTTTTGTCTAGAACCAGATGAATTCTTGAATGTTTTTTCATGGTCTATAGACTCCAGAGGTTCACGGAAATTGGACATGTATTTCTCCTCTTCGTCTGATTTGGATATAGGTTTCAAGATGGTTCCTATGGTTCGGTCAAAGGGCAAGAGAAAAATGTCGGCTCTGAAACAGTAACCTGGGTACTTATCATAGGTGAAAAATCTATCATAGGGATGATCCGGACTATCACACATATAAAAGTTGTGGTTCAGAATCCTCAATTTACCGTCATAACGAAACGTTGTTTTTATCGAATAGCGTCCAAAGACCAAAGTGTCTTGGTATAAGCCCACAAACTGAGCACCTTCAGGTTCATATGTGATGAGCTGGCCTTCCCAGAAGATAAACTCTTTTGGGAGTTTTGGATAAGTGGCCGAGAAGTAATTTATCCCTCCTGTATGCATGCCTGTGAGAGGATACATTACTCCATTGATTCGGGCAAAAAAGAACAATGTCCTGAAATCTTCCTGTGCAATTACTGTGGTGAGAAAAATGCAAATGATGCATTTGAGAAGTTTCATGGTTATTTTTTGATGGCTTTGAATTCCAGGGTTTCCATATGCTGTTTTATATGCTGGCCAAATGATGGACTGTTCAAATGCCGTGCTTCTGTGTACAGGGAGTCACGCATCCAGAGAAGAAGACGGTATGGAGATTCAAGATCCGGTCATTATATGAAGGGGTACTGCAGCCAGGCTGCAAAAGATCATTCCGTTGAAGTGTCTGGGGGGTACTGTTTGAAGTCAGCCATGGAATATAAGGTTTGGATATGTATAAGTCTTTTAAAGGCTAATCAACCCGAGCCTAAGTTCGAATGTCCGATCTCAAACCTTCCAAAAACAAGTTTATTAATCTTGTATAATATTTTCCGGTCTGTCAACCTGTCAACCTGTCAACCTGTCAACCTGTCAACCTGTCAACCTGTCAAACTGACTACTTTGATCAATGGCTAGGTTTTTTTGCATGTTTGGGAAAAAATATTCTAACATTGGACCAAATAATCCGAGCATTAATTTACCGAACCTAAGGTCACCGAAGCTAGTGTTTTTAATGGTATATTATTCTTAGAAATATCACTGACTATGACAAACAGACAAATAGAAAGACATACAAAGTCGAAGCTTATAACCATTGTAAATAAAGGCTAAAGACTAACATTTGGTAACTCAGCAATTGGATTCTTGTAGTTAAAGAAAAGATACTAAGATTAAATTCTTGTAGTTGAAAGAAAGATACTAAGATCAAACTTTCGTAGTTGACTGAAAAGATATCTTATGACTTGAGTAACACCTTTGCGGGTGTCAATGACTATTACACGTTCTACTCCTCGTTGGAGTCATTCTTGAACTAGCTCATAAAGTAAATCAACTATTCTGGATAACATATAATCGATGAGTAAATGACGATCAGATTTTCAGCTTAGGTGTTGCTTAACAGTGTCACTTACTGACCACTTACTGGCCACTTATTGAGAGCACTTGCTGAAAACACCAATTCAGTGAAAACGCCACTTCAGTGAGTAAATCACTTGCACATAGCAGCTTAGTAAAGGTGTAGTCAAAAGAGTAATACTCACTTGTAAAATATTGGGAGTTGGTCCTTGGTGTGTATTTGTAAGGGTAAAGTAACTTGGGGGGGGGGACGAGTTCGCACTTTCTCACACCCAATTTCTACTCTACTAGAAAAGCATTGAATACTACTACTTGGTCCCACCAAAAATCAGAACTTACTTATTTATAAATATAGTGACTCAAAATAAAAGAAGGGGAACAATGCCTTTCACAATCTAGGGAAATTAATAGATGGAACTGGAGAGAAGTGTGATATTATTCTTCCTTTTTTTTTTTTAAAAAACCAAAACCGGCATATAAGCAAGGGGCACATACAGGTCAGAGCACAGTAATTCCACCGTTTCTGCTAAGCCTTCAGCTCACCTTAAGATCAACCTATTCGAAAAAGCAACAAAATAGACGTGCTTCTATTCAACCTATATTTTACCAAAAAGAAATGCAACATCTGGGCCTTCCACAGAGCATCAGAACGCAAGACCCAACAAATATACCAAAAATACACCAAAAATACACCAAGAATACACCCAAAATTGACCAAAAAAAATACCATGGAATTTATTAGGTCATGTTTAAAGCTACCCCATATAAAAATTTATTACCCCTTTTTGGACTGCTCTAAAACTCAGCCAATCATTGCTTTTATATATGGCAGGTCTAGGTGCTTCTACGCAGTCACAACGTACCCACGAGCAAGTATGATGTGTTAATCTGTAGATCCGCAACTATACATACAGCAAACCTGTATTTAATAATGCTCATTACTATTATCACTTATTATGTCTTATTATGTCTTATCATGTATATAGTAATAATTGAGCAAGTGGAATTCTTGGGTGTCGATCTAGTGCGTTGGTGCGTTGGTGCGGTGGTCAGTGTCGATCTGATAATCTGTCGATCTTTCGCAGTATAGAAATTCGCACCCTCTAGAATTTCGCACCCATATATAAAGCCTTATCTCTCTCTCCTTCACCTAATTTATCTTCCCTTAATTACCACCTCTTTTTTTTTTCTTTCTAACTCACTTACCCACAAAAATACTAAACTAAAGTCCTACCACCAAGTCCAAAACCTGCCACTAAAAACCCCACCAAAGAAAAAAAAAAAAATGAGACCCTCTCTCTTTTTGGTTGCGCTTATTCCTGCTGTTTCTGCTAGACCTACAGCTACTGCAGTTTCGGAAGTAATTGAGGCCAAAGATGCTGCCACTTTATTACCCCCTGATTCCACTGAAGCTGCTGGGATTCCCGACTTTACAATCCAAGAGTTTTCCAATCCTGGAAAAAAAAATGGTTCCAAGACTCTTGAGGTTGGAAACTCCACCAAAAAATTGTCCTCTGCAAAGTACTCCTCTGCAAAGTACTCCAATGCAACCAAATATTCCAATAAAACCACTGGGGAATTGGATGAAATCAAAAGAGCTGCTTCGCTTACATTAATTGCAGGAATGACCCAGAAATTGCTTGGTAATGTTGATCTGTTGGCCCAGTTGACTGGTACTCCTTTGGACCAGTTGGTGAGTCTTCCTGAAGAGTTATCCAAGAAAGAAAAGAGAGAGGATGAGGAGGAGAAGGAGGAAGAAGAAGGAACTTGGCAGGATCTCGTTGAGAATGTTATTGGAACAATTGACATTACTGCTTTGGGCTTGGAAGGTGTGCTGGAAAAGAAAACTCCTGAAGAGGTAAACCGGCTCACGGACTCGTTGAACAAGTACTTGTCTTCGAAGGATACCAATTAGTCAAACTGACTGGTTAGTTACGTTGAGTAGACTTTTAGTTTAGTTCCACGACCTTTTTAAGAAATACCCTTTTTAATTTTATAATACACTTCAGGATACAGTACAGGATACAGTACAGTAATACAGTACATTAATATAGTAGAGTAATACAGTAGAGTAATACAGTACAGTAATACAGTAGAGTAATACAGTAGAGTAATACAGTACAGTAATACAGTAGAGTAATACAGTAGAGTAATACAGTAGAGTAATACAGTAGAGTAATACAGTAGAGTAATACAGTAGAGTAATACAGTACAGTATACAGTACAGTATACAGTACAGTAATACAGTACATTAATATAGTAGAGTAATACAGTACAGCTTCTATAGATTCTACGTGAGGTACTCTGTTTATTATGTATGATTCCTTGGAAGCAGAATCTGAGCTATTTAAGTATTGACAACCCCATCACTTAGTCAATGAATGTTGTCAACGAGTACCTAGCGTGCACGAATGCAAGGTACTTCGTGGATTTGTTATATGCAGACAAGTGAAACACGTACGTGTCCGAGATGAATGGGAACTACAGACTATTACTGAACAATAGGGCTGTGCGGAACCAGGACAATGGGACCGTACCGGACTTTGACGACCAGAAGAGTATAAGAAGAGACAGTGGCCCAGAGCTAGAGAAATTGGTCTAGTAAGGCACAACTTACGTATCCCTGTATATTGTATATACTAAAATTCAAGTTGAAACCGACTAATACAAATGAAACAAGTATAACAGGTAAAGCAGGTGAAATGTACATGAAATAAGATAGTATACACTGGTAATGGGGTGGAATGAGGTAAAACACACGTAAAACACACTTAAAATGACTTATAATAAGGTAAAATCAGGTTAAATACACTTATAATACACGTAATAACTTATAATAAGGCAAAATATGCATAATTCCAGGCTGAATACACTTATAATAAGGTAAAATACAGATAAAATAAGATAATATACACATAAAATAAGGTAAAATCAGGTAAATACATGTAAATACACGCAAAATCAGGTGAAGTATACGTAGAACAGGTAATACAGGTAAATACTGGTAAAAAAATGGTAAAATACACACAAGTTGGTTGGGTCTACAACAACAAGACAGCAAACCCAAGCATAAAAGCACCCAAAACATTCCTAGAAGCACTACTCACAAAGGTCCTGATTTCCTGGGTGGAAGTAGTTATTTTCTTAAGCAGAGGAGTAGCAGTTTTTCTGGGGTCTCCTTTTTCAGTGGGTGTATTTAAAGTTGGAGTTCGAACTACCCATTTGGGCTTCGCACTACTTTCGTTTGTAGAGGACTCAGCACCATTTTGGGACTTGTCTACCAATTTGCTCCGGGGCTTACCCTTGGGTGTTTGGGTTTCTTGACCCTCAATGGAACTTTCGCTTTCAGTATGTTTCTGGACAATATCGATAAGGTCCTGCACACTCTGGGTAAATTCCTGCACACTCTGAGTAGCACCAACTTCTAGCGTCTCTGCCACCACACCTATTCCCAAAACAGTTAAAGTGGTGGGTTTGGAAATGGTCACTATAAAGGGAGAACAGTTCTCTTCGTCTACACACATTGCAAGCGTCAATGTTGTAGGTGTAGGATAATATGCGGTATAGTCAGTATATGTTTTCCAGACGGTAGAAGATGTAGTGTTAAAAGCCATAGATTTTGAGATACCCAATTTAGAAACTTTGGAAGGTCTCAATACTTTAGATGGTTTCGAAATTGTAGATGTTCTGGAACCCTTGGAGTTAAAAAATGGGGTAATGGTTCCAAACCATGGGTTTGCATGGGGTGTTTCTGGATATACCTTAGTAGCCAGGGACATTTTTGAGCCTTTCAATTTGCTAAAACTGGAAGGTTTTGGACCACCATTGAAATTGGTACTGGAACCTTCAGATTCAACAGTCCTTGATTTGTCAGTCTTGAAGGGAGAAGCCATGGAAGTAGCCCCAATAGTTATTTCAATAGTCATTTCAACAGTAGAAGTGACGTCTGACTCTAGAACCAGCTCCAACTTCTTAGACTCAGACACAGACTTAGACACAGACTTAGACACAGACTTAGACACAGACTCAGACAAAAACTCAGACAAAGACTCAGACAAAGACTCAGACAAAGACTCAGACAAAGACTCAGACAAAGACTCAGACAAAGACTCAGACAAAGACTCAGACTCAGACAAAGACTCAGACTCAGGATTAGACTTAGAGTCATACTTAAGGTCAGAATGAGAGGTATACTTTTTGGGTTTCAAAAGTTCGGGCTCCCCTTGTACTTTATAACTTGGCCCCTTTATATCCTGGGGATATAAATTGGACTCAAATTGTACGGGTCTTTTCATACCCTTATCCCTATTCTTTGGTTCGTAATGGTCTTGGTGTGACTCTCCCTTGTGTACTCCACTAGGTCTAGGAACACTCTGAAGAGCATGAGCCCTAGCACCACTTTGAAGAGTATGAACCCTAGCATCACTTTGAAGAGTACTATAATGACCATCTCTGGCCAAGGTCCGTGAAGGTTTGGAAAGAGGACTCACTCGTTTGACTTCTCTACCTTTATATGGTAAAAGGTAGATCTTCACTGAAGAACATGAGAGTCCCTCGGTCTGGTAAGTTATGATGAATCGAGAAGTGCTATTCCTGCACGCAAAAAAATTATGGTTCACCACCTGACGCTCTGTATTCAAAGCCAACCGTGTTCTATTGGTGTAGCCACCGTAAAAAACCCCTCCTTTATGGAAACTAACATATCCAGGGGTCAGAGTATGCTCAGTAAAGGCATAGTTTTCCTGCAACATGAAACTGATAGGCTCTGGTTTCCGGTCCATGGGAATGACGTCATAGTAAAGCACACTGGTATCGTTTCTGATTTTGGAAAGTACTTGTCCGGAAAGAGGGATCATGTTTCCATTGACTTTGGCATGGAAAACATATTCCACTGCTGATCGGTATGCACACACTGTGGCTGCAACAAATGACATGAGAAATAATTGGATCAATTTCATGATGAGTCTTGGGGGAGGGGGAGGATATAGTTATCTGGTCTGGCGTCAGAAGGAGGATCTGGTATCATATTTATACATGGTAAAATGGTAATAAATAGAAAAAGAAAAAAAAAAAAGCACCACCCACAAAAGGTACTTGCAACCCAAGAACCGGATTGCATCTCTTTTTTTTTTGGTTTGCCATTGTATGTGTAACAATAGAAATAAGTACATGGAACACGCAGTTACCGCTTGCTCCTGCACACACCACGGTGGTTTTCCTTTCCTCAGGGAACTTTTGCCTTAATTCCAAGGTTTTTGCCTTAATTCCAAGGCTTTTGCCTTATTTGAAAGGGCTTTACCCTTAGGGTTTGGGCTAGTTGGGACTTCAAGGAGTGGGGTCTCGTGACCCTTTTGTTCTCATGGATATACTTAAACACACTCCTTCTCAATAAGTATACGTCCCTTTACCAATGGCCACTATATACACTCCTATACACTCCATTTGTTCATATCTCAATTTGTCCATATAAATGTGTACGTGTTCCTAGTAGTGTTCTTTAGGATCTAGGATTTGCAATCTCCGGTGAAATGAGAACGCGGGCCATGTTGCAGCGCTGTCTGCAGTCCGACGCGATATATCAATGTAAAAACATAGACTCGAGTCGTGTTTCAGATTTATAGAGTATTTTGGTGTTTATGTTTCATGATGTAATGACGGTATTCGGGTGTTTTTTTATGGTTTGATTTGTGTGGAAGTAATAGGAGTTGGGAGAGTTTATAGAGGAGCGGGGCTCAGAACCAGAGTAGTAAAGAGCAGGGCTCAGAACCAGAAAACGGCAGGCCAGGGCTCAAAACTCTTTCCACCTTAAAGCTTCCCCCCTTCTCTGAAACACATCAATTCATATTTTGAAAATCAACCAATATGGTTGGTTATGGCCTGGATAAGGGGTTCAAGACGGCGAAATCCACCATATTCTTTTTGCATGGGTCCTGGTGTAATAAAGGCTATACACGTATGGCGCATTGGATGCAGGACAATAGTTACTAGAGAATGTTTTCACCTTACCTCCAAAAACCGGCCATAAAACGGGAATACGGCAAAAGGGAAAAACGGAAAAAAGGGAAAAGGGGCAAAAACGGCAAAAATGTTTTAAAATTCATATACCGTGTTTCGAATTCTCCCATGAAACTGGTTCACCCACTACTCTCAAACCCATACCTTCTCATTATATTCTACTACAACTCTACTGCTATAGTCTACTAAAATAATCTACTACTATAATCTACTACTATAGTCTACTCCTATAGTCTACTACTACGGTCTAATACTATAATACACTACTATAATACACTCCTATAGTCTATTACAACTCTACTACTATAGTCTACTCCTATAATACACTACTATAATACACTACTATAATCTACACTTAGACTTACTATGGGTAGACACACTACCCATGGAGGTCTAGTGTATTATAAATAATTTAGAAAATTACCTAATTATAAAGTCACCTTATAAAATATACCACATTATCAATAACAAAAATCCCCTTCAAAAATTAAATACGACCAATTTATAGATTTCCATAATCACTATGCAAACTTATAGGTAAATGGAATGGATTTATTATGGTTTGTTTTATTTTTAAGTGATTCCCCTTATTTTAGGCTTTAGGTTTAGATTATTATAAGTTATCCCTGTTTAGATTATTATAAGTTATCCCTGTTTAGATTATTATAAGTTATCCCTGTTTAGATTATTATAAGTTATCCCTGTTTAGATTTTTAATTTGAGGAACCTGTTTAGATTTTTACATGGGGGCCTGTTTAGATTTTCTGTGAGAGCAGTTGTAGTAATAAGGGATTACAGGGGGCAAAGCTTCCAAAAGTCCGATAGTCCTGTAAGGCTTATTGTAGCCAAATTTCTCATACCTCTTTCCGCAGCTCTGTGTAGATTAAAATGGCTTAAATCAGCTGTTGTAACTGTTTTGGTTTTAGGATTACCTTTGTTGGCTTCAGCCCTAGAGGAGTATAAATCGTTAATTGAGTACCCATCTTTTAAGCTCACTTTTTTCTTATCGTCGTCGAAGTTTAATGCGTCTTTGCAAGGCACGTTATTTTTTTATCACGCAGTCTGGCTTAGCAGCAGTTTGTTTAATGCCCTCGTACCTATACTCATTTATTTTCTGTACGTATTCGTTTATTTTGTCTATATTCA
Source organism: Metschnikowia lochheadii (assembly GCA_002370915.1). NCBI lineage: Eukaryota > Fungi > Ascomycota > Pichiomycetes > Serinales > Metschnikowiaceae > Metschnikowia > Metschnikowia lochheadii. The sequence continues at coordinate 3,278 of NLAW01001448.1, read as the reverse complement.
CGAAGCTGTTTCTTTCATTGACGTAAACCCTCAAGCGTAACATAGTGGTAATTGTTGAACTTTGTAGTTCCAAAGTCCATGATTTCTGCTACTGTTCTGTATTAAGAGATCCGTGAAATTCTGGTTATGTTAGGTCCACCATAGGCAGGGCCCTGCCTGTGAAGGTATTATGAAGCCTCTCAGTCCGATTGTTAGATTGTTACAATGGTGATACGGCGTTTGGCCATCAGAGCACTTCGTGCATAGATGACCTCTTTCGAATATTCCAGAACAATCCTTACCATTGTTCTGGTGGAGAGATTTTCGGTCACACGTTTCTCTCAAAGGTATATAAGCCACCCCGGTCCCTCTCTTCGAGGAAACATCAACGAATATAAGAGTTTAGGCATAAATGTATTAAAGAACATAACAGGTTACTCGTGATACTGCTCAACCTAGAGCGGAATCCCTTCTATATATACTTGGGATTCCCTGAACCCCTTGTTCCTGCACCCGGACTCGGTATTTCCTTTTCTGAAGTCAAACTGACTACTCTTGACACCAAGACCCGGATACAATACTAGTCTGCACTCATGCGTTCCTCGGAACCTTATGAGGCTTGTTCAATTCCGTTGTACTGCAGGTAAGACCTTACCGGCATATACATTGACTAATGTACCACAGTCTTTTTGAATACTATTCAAACCAGTGCGGCAATATGTTTCAAACCAGAACTGCCAAAATCAAACAGACCAATAATTAGAAAAAGTCTCGTACTTACGACTTAAAAATTGTTAAGGGTCAAGGATTTGAAATAAACTGTTTATGTGAAATCTTTATTAAGTATTTAAAACAGTAATTTCTCGAACTATTGGGTTGCTTAATTTTGCTAGTATGGTCTAAATCGTTTTGTCGCGCTGGTCTGAATCGTTTCGAGAAACACTGTATACATTGACTAATGTATTATGTATTGACTAATGTCTATACATTGACTAATGTCTATATATTGACTAATGTCTATATATTGACTAATGTACTATACACTGACTAATAAGTACTACTACTTTTACTGTACCAATATTGTAGTTCTACTACTAATGACTACTTATAGTAGTACTGCTTGTTAGATCCGCCATGGGCGCAGCACTACTCATAGAGGTATGCTGAAGCTTGCGCCGTCTGTTAATTATCAGACTTGTATTTATTGAGTGTGACCTAGGGCTAATCCGTGTTATCCTCAATTGTTCTGAGAGAACTCCTGACCTCACAAGCGTGGGTGGCGGCCCCTCCTTTTATGTTGGAGTGGGCATGCCTCCTTGTAACAATGTGACTTAAGCGCTGTGGAGACCCCTCCTTTTATGTTGGAATGGGCATGCCTCCTTGTAGCATTGCGACTTAAGCGCTGTGCGTAAATCCCGCAAGCTCAGCCTTTGTGCTAACACATGTACGTAATATACTCACGCGTTAACACCGTCTGATCTGTTAATGGCCATTGCAAAATGTCACCTCCTCAGTCATCATGGTACAAAGCAAAAGGGCGGAATGTGATAAACCCGAAGTGCCAGGTCAGAATGTGAGCAGTTTTCCCGGTGGGGTTTAGCAACAACCAGCTGAATACGTCAACTCCCCGTCGTTACTACTACTACTTACTACTGAGTACTACTAGTACTACTATCACTACTATTACTACTATTACTACTATTACTACTATTACTACTATTACTACTATTACTACTATTACTACTATTACTACTATTACTACTATTACTACTACTACTACTATTACTACTATTACTACTATTACTACTATTACTACTATACTACTACTATACTACTACTATACTACTACTATACTACCACTGTTATACCCACCATGGGTAGTAAAGTAGCTATATGAATGTTGATAGGGTTTTCTGGTCGATCGGAGGTTGAGAGGGCCCCCCCTTTTTTTTCGACGCTCATCACGACCTCTCTTCTTTTTTTTCCATATTTAGAACCACAGCCTAAGATAACAGTGCCTAAGATAACAGTGCTTAAAATTATAGTGCTTCAAATGATAGTGCCTAAGATAATAGTTCCTAAAATGAAAGTGCCTGAGATAATAGTTCCTAAAATGATAGTGCCTAAGATAACAGAGCCTAGAATAACTTATCATTTCGTCCTCGATGTTCTTAGAAGATATGAAATAAATATCAAGGTACTGGAGACTTGAAAAAAAGTATAATTACACGATGAATTTTAGCCTTGGTCTGGATTTTTACCTATACGCTTTTGTTAGAATTCTTATGTGACCGAGGTCTATAACCTGCACTCACAAGGGATTAAGCTTCTAATATGCTTATAATCGTAAAGGGATCTTTCCAGGAACAATGACCTAACGGTGCTCTGGAGTATTCTGATGGGCTACTTACTAATGGTAGGAACTCGCCCAGACAGTCAATAGGATCATATTGGTTACTTGGACATTTATAGGAGGTTAATGTATTCTTGTTAGTAAAGCTATTCTTAAGTAAGTGGAGTTTTGGCCTGTCATGTCCTGTCCTGTCCTGTCCTGTCCTGTCCTGTCCTTTCCTGCCCATGACTAGGCTTATGTCCCCTTTATATCTCTGGAAGCTGGAAGGATGTTGGGTCTAGACTCTTGTATTTTAAGTTACGTTGGAGCCCCTATCGTGTGCTACGTAGCTCTTCATCGTTTTAAGTTCCGTTGGAACCCTTTGTTCTAGACTCCTTTGGAATCCTGCACTCTGTCGAGTTCAATTCCATGTCTAACCGCTTTTCTCATTTTGTTTTCTTTTTGGCCAAATTAAATGACCTATTATAAGCTTATTCATGGGGAGGGGTAAACGGAACGGAACGGAATATTTAAACAATGGGCTAAGGTTTAGTGTGTGGATCCATGACGTGGTTATAAAATAATACATAATATAATATAATATAATCTTAACCTTGGACTGAACTGAACTGAACTATCACGTGATATACGTTTTTTCATTTTCATTTTTTTTTTTTTTGTTATTGGTCTTGATAATTTGGTTACTTGTCCTTTTATTATAGTGTACTATAAGGTATATGGGATATGGGCTCATACCCTTTGTGTGAGGTTGTGTACTGATAATGAAAGGAGAGTGCGACTAGTTGGATGGTCGACTCGTATATCTGCAGGCTAGGGGATGAGTCACTGGGAGATGCGTCTTGTATGCAGGAATTCCGCTTGTAGACGCGTTAACGCCAGATCCGCAACGACAGTTGCGGCACCAGGAGGACCAGTGAGTAACCATGGAGTAACGTCCAGCGGTTGA